>AP028431.1:18082217-18394717 GCA_036509395.1 Antheraea yamamai | reverse complement strand
GATGTGTAAAGATGTAATTTTATACATTTTCCAGTGACAACAGTCAGTCTTCAGCGGCGGGTGTGGGTGAGAATAGTCCTCCGCCCTCGCCGCGTGATCCTCAGCCACCACTCTCTACCAATCTTTACCATAATAATACTGTGAGTACATTTAAAATTGAATTAACCCCCTGGACTGACCAGAAAAATTTAGCTATATAATATCTTCTCTATAGATAAATTTCTTCTGTACGTGTGTATGTCACTGAAATCCTCCTAAATGGCTGGACCGATTTTGATGAAATTTTGTGTGCGTGTTCCAGTGTATCCCAGAATGGTTAAGATTCACAATTGGACTCGGTAGGTGGCGCTGCGGTTGAAATTTAGATTTTTTTTTTATTATCAAGGCAGGACAACGTCCGCCCTGCCCGCTAGTATCATTATAATATGTTAGTTTTTATTAAATATAGTTGTAATTAAATATAATTTGTAAAAAAATTGTCGTCACAAATGCTCATTCTACCGTCAAAAAGTATTTGTACTGACGTGAATATTACGCGCTACCCTATAAAACAGAGCGAGCCTAAAAAAGGCGCAGCGAAAAAGGAGCGGGGTCGTAGTCCGGTGAAGCCATTAAGTCCTTGCTAGGTCAATAGCGTAGTCGGTTCGAAAAAAAAGGAGTGGGGATCAGTCTCTCGCTGACAATCGGACCGTTCACACGTCTACACATATTCGTGACCACATACAGCAGTGAATTACTGTATCGGCTACTAAATATGACGTCTACATAGGACGACACTATACTTTTATAACTGTCACCTCAGTGTCGCCCCGATATATTACATACTTGAAAGCTGTAGATTGTCAATTTTTGGATTATACTTTGACAGCTCACACCTATGAAGTGTTGTATTTCTTTTGGTAACATGTTTTACAAATAACGTCATAATTCATTGCTTGGAACAGTCCACTTATCGCATTGTAGTGTCACGTATAACACTTTCACAAAATATATTGTATTATTCGTTAGTTATCGGTAATTATCTATCATAAAATTACTATAAAAAAAAACCATGACTTATATAAAGATTTTTTAAATTATCAGCCAGTGTTGTCAGCTCTGAAAGCTTGTTTTTGTTTCACGTCATGAAAATAAAAAAAATGCTGCTAAATTCTACGAGAATAATAGTAGATTCATATTTGATTACACATGAATCCATCTCTTTAGTTTGCTGTCAAATCTGCCATTCTAAATTTAACTGCGTGTTAGGACAAATGTTCTACTATCATACTGTATTGTGTGTGTGTGGTTATACGACAGTATTAATTTTTTTTTAATTACTTCCCAGACGACGTGGAGTGGGGGGCAGGCAGGGGGGGCGCCACGGTCACCTCGCACTCCTACCGTGAGTCGATGTATGGCGCACTACATAACACACCGTTTCACGAAGTCCTTCAATATGATAGCGACGTGTGACTACTGTGACAAGCAGATGTTGTTCGGAGCCGGTCTCAAGTGCAAGGAGTGCAAATTCAAATGTCACAGGTACACAATATTAATATCATAATAGAAGTAAATGATAAAGCAAGATTAATAAGAATATATGTATCACGTCTGTGGAGCCTAGACTGACGTGGAGAGCGGAATAATAAGATATAATAACATAGACTACTCCTTCTCCTTTACTCCTTTTATTACTGTTCTGTGTAAATATATCAATATAAATAAAATTAAGCTCTAATTATTTGTTACATTATACTTACTTGTACTATACATACTTATATGATAAAATATACATATTTATTTACTAACTTATATGTTTAGGAACTTACTAACCCAATTGTGTATTGTCCCTATGTTCTATGTTAGTCATACGGTGGTGGTCTAAATCAACTTCAGATCTTTTGTTGATCCATTATCGTAGAAGTTAAGCTTTATGTACATGACACTGGCAGAATTGCGGAATTTTCCACAAAGGCCAAAGACTAAGAAAAAAAAAAAATAGACTATACATGGTATTAATGTAGACAAGGGATCGTTCAACCGTTTGAATGACATATTTTATCTATCTATCTGTACATATAATAAGAGTGTAAATCTAAAGTGTTTGTGCTTTTGTTAATTTTTGTGAAAAAAATTGATGCGGGTGTCTAGGAATAAGTAATAGAATACATTTCAATCATTTTTAGAAATGTCTGTCTATCTGTCTGTCTGTATGAACGCGCATCACTGCTAAAGCAGTGAGTTCACAATAAAAGCATACAGCATATCTTCGGGAGTAACTTAGTCCGTTTCATTAAAATCGGTCTACTCTATCATAAGTTATTGTAACTTGAATGACGGCTCGAGTTAAGTACGAGAGAAGAGTAGGAATCTTTAACTAATTTGGTTGAACGTGCTAACCTCAGGAAATACTGGTCCGTTTTGAAAAATTCCTTCAGTGTTAGATAGCTCATTTATAGAGGGAGAACTATTGGCTATATATCATTTTCTTTTGAGAGCTTCCGCTGCATGTTAGCGTTAGTCCAAAGTAACTATTGCACGCAGATGAAGTCGCGGGCATAAGCTAGTTTATAATAAATTCAAATATTTCAACCAGTCTGCCAAAGAGGATGACATATTCAAGAGCTACGCATACATAAATATTCTTTTCATTTATTATATTGTTTTTTTTTCATTATTGTAAGTCAGTAATGAGTCTAGTTAAGTTCTGTTATTATTGTCAAACTATACAAGGTCTCTTTCTAATGATAAATCATCTATTTGTTCAAATTCAAATTCAAATTCAAAAACACTTTATTCAATTTAGGCCCTAAGAAGGCACTTATGAACGTCAAAACTACCACCGGTTCGGAAAACAATCCAGTCATCGAGAAGAACCGGCAAGAAACTCGATCTGGTTTATCTTTTTAACAAATATATATAATATTTAGAATAATAATATATTCTATATAATAGTAAGTTTCACAAACGTTTTTAATGGATGTACAGAGATGAGTCAATTCCAGACATCACCATCGTTCACATATTGATCCACTCTATAATAGCCTTTTGACACCAAAACCCGCTTGACATGGCGCTTAAATTCACAATCCGGCAAATCGGTAATATTATATTATTGTTGTTACCCAATAAATAAAAAGCAAAATATAATAAATGCAAATATGATTTTGTTTCCATGTTGTAGGATGAATTGATTTATCAGATCAAGTTTCTTGCTAATTCTTCAGTATAACTGACTTTCATATCCCATCTGGTGATTGTTTAGACATTCACGAGCAAAAGAGAAGTCTTTCGGGACCTAAATTGAATAAAGTATATTTGATCTTCATCGTGTACATATATAATGAGTCTTGGATGATCTTTACGATGCCCATATGTCCGTTTTAGTAATATAGGTTATTAATTTTTTTTATTATTAAAAAATGTAATTTTTTTTGTGTTACAATTTTGACATTATAGTTTTGTTTTGACAAATAGTGACTGAAGTTGTACCTGGACGTGATTATTTCTCATTGGAAACGCTTAATTTATCAAATATTTGTAGAATACGTTATTATTAGTGTGGAACCAAACGCCCTCTGCCTGATAAAGGATCAAATACAATAGCCTATGTATATCTGTTTAATGTTACAGAGATTGTGAAAGCAAAGTTCCTCCGTCTTGCGGTTTACCGCCAGAGTTTGTCGTCGCCTTCAAAGAAAAATTTCACAAGGATGGTGAGTTATTAACATAAATGTATGTGTTTTTGTGTATATTTTTTTAGTTATTATCTAATTTGTCAAATTCAAAATCGTCGAAGCGCCATATAAAAATGTAGATCTGTGATCATACAAAAATAGTTTGGCAGTTTTCCATGTTTTTTTCTAAATTATATAATTTACAATTGAAACCGTAAGGTATAGAGATAAAGATGAATTCGCGTGCGGCGAAAAAATTTAAAATGTAATTTCTGGTATATGATAGTGGCAGTTTAATTAATATTTGATCACATGGTGCTAAGGAGACATGAAAGATATTTAATTTTTAGTTTATATTTTTAATTAAGTAATTATAAAAAAAATGTGGTCCATTTGACCATTTTGACCTTCAAGTGCAGCTGCCAAAAGACTAACAAATGCTTGATGATCGATTTTCAGTTGGAGGAAAGGGTGTGCGAATATTCGAACTAACGAATTATTCCATAGCGAATCGAACCGAATAATTCGATTCGAAAGTTTTAACTAATTTCGATATTTATCAAATACGAAATTATTATTATATATACAAAATTACTTCAATAGATTTATCTGTTAAGTCAAAGGAATTTATTTAAGTCAATAATGAACTTTTTGTGCCAAAAAATTAATTGAGAAATATTGTATCTTTTCCTATACCTATTAGTTAAATAATTCTTCCTTATTTAAAAAAAGTGTGTGTGTACTTATGTACACGCGTTAGAAGTTATACTTCTTTGGCGTAACAAGATAACAATCTGTTCAAAAATTTTATCTTTCGCTTTAATCTACGTTTGTAGAAAAAAACAACACTAACATTAGAAAAAAAGGTATTTAATACATTGAAAGTTTTAATACAAAGAAATACGAACAACAAATACAAAGAAACAAAATGTTGACTATAGCTAACTTCAGGTGAGCGGTTAAGCAGACAGCTTCATACTGTTAATTTTGTGTCACAGATGCGCGCGCATCTTAAAATTTCACTCTCATCATTTTTTCATAACGCGCCTAAAGAAGTATAACTTCAAAAATATTCGAATAGTTCGAATCGAACATAATTATTTGATTCGAACATTATTAAGTACACCTCAAATTCGATTGTAGTAGCTAATTAAGTAGGCATTAGTGAAATCTTTTTATTATCTAATAGTAGTCTATAACATTGATATAATTGATTGCAGGCGGATACATGGTGTGCGTGTCTCCGGGGTCGGATCGTGGTAGTGGGTTCCTGTCGTCGCTGACGAGCCGGCAGCGGCGCCGGCATCCTCCCCACCACGCGCACCACCCCCACCATCCCCACCACGCACCACCCACCTCGCTGCACCACGCTGTATGTACATATATACATTTTATTTGGAGTTTTTGTCTGGATCTTAGTAGTGGACTAGGATAATTTATATTTTCATGAATAACTGAACGATATAATGTAAAATGCCGCCAACATTACAAGTCAAATGAGACAAGATCAAAGAATCAAATATAAGAGTCGCTACATGACAGACTAATATACTAATATACTATCATTACATAGTATAAAACAAAGTCCCCTACCGCGTCTGTCTGCCTATCTGTTCGCGATAAACTCAAAAACTACTGAACGGATCTTTGTGCGGTTTTCACCAATGGATAAAGTGATTCACGGGGAACGTTTTGGTATATAATTTGTCCCGGGTTTTTTTTATAATCAGGGCGGGACAACGTATGCCGGGCCCGCTAGTCTAATTATATAAAAGTCCAGTGTCGTGATGTTTGTTCATGATGAACTACGAACCTACTCAACTAATCTTCATGAAAATTGACATTTATATATAACTTGGAGAGATAGAATAATTTATATTTCTATTAATGGCATCAATATTTTTTAATTACATACAACATTTATTAAAATAAATTAATAAATGGTGATTATTATTATTAATTGTAAATTTCATCAGTCTCGAACAGATGGCGCTTTAAATTAGTTTATCGGACAGTAAAACTCTAGGACCCACTGTTATAGATATGTCGTAGGTGGCGCCACGTTTTAATTTTCATCATTTTAATTAATGTAATACCTGTATGTAATAACTGAGCCACAGCAACGCGTATACGGGTCAGCTAGTAATTTTTAATATGTGTCGTTCCATTTCAAAATTAGCTAAATCCAATTTAAATCTTTCTTATAATAATACGCTTAATTTTTTAAAGATTTCCAGTTTCTGTACAACGAATACCAAGTTCAAGTTACGTCCATAAGGTTATTAGGTTTTCTTTATGATCATATTGTACATGTAGAAAATTTGAAGATGTTGAAAAATAACATAAAATATTAAGAACAGCTAAAATTGGATTCGGCTCATTTTGAAAAGTAACAAGTCATGTGTTTGTTTGTTTGTAGGGCGGCGCGGCGGAGTCCTCGTCGAACACGTCGTCGTGCAACAGCTCGACGCCGTCCTCCCCCGCGCCGCCCCCCACCACCACCCACCACGCGCTAGCCAAGCACAAGCAGTTCCACTTCCCGGGTAAGCCCTATATCCTTCATTAAATAAATAATAGGTGTTCAATAGTAGATATCGTCACGTAAGGAATAACGTTATGCTATCAACATCATCAGACTATACAAGACCCACTGCATGGCCGTAAGCATCTTCCCGAAGGAAGGTATGGGCGTAAGCACCACGTCAGCACACGACGTATTGACGATTTGAAACTGAGAAATCCTCAGTTCTAAGTTTTCCTACATACAGTAGTACTAAAAAAAACATTTCTTAGATTCATTTTACCTTCACCGTCCGCTAATAGTGTTTTACCAATTTAAATTAGTACGCGGATTCTGAAAAATTTCTTGGTATATGCCGGGGGTTCGATCCTGCGGACATCGGAATGACATTCCACCGGTTAAACTACTAGACCAAACCTGTGTGTAGTTCACTCGCAATAGATGTGAAACGTGAAAAATATAACAATAATTGTATAAAACATACACGTGAGTATTATGCCAGTGTTAAAAAGTAGCTCATGATGCTTTTCCCGAAAGCTTTTTAATACGCAGGCGCGATCAATCGTACACACATTCAGATGTACAACACTCAGACCAAAGCAAGTATTAGTTAGTGCAGTATATCATAATATATGTTGGAGACCGTGATATCTTGAATACAAGAAACACTGTGTAATGTATTCTATTTCATTCTCTCGCACGTTAAATCGTATCGATGTATATGTTGTCTTTTTCTAAGATCGACTCTTCGTTTCATCGACCTTAAATCGCAACGGAGATAAAGTAGTTTTCACTTTTCAAAACGTATAATTTTCTTTAGAGGTGAAACCGGTCGTGTCAAGTCCCAATCATACGTCAGCGGTTCACTCACCGGCGAGGTCTGTTCCTGAAATCAAAGAGGACTTCTCCTCGAGCCTCAGGAGTGGTGAGTAGCTTCACGTAAACACTTGTTAGGGGCCGTCCAAGTATTACATAAGCACAATGTTTGTAGTCTCTGACCGTCTCTGCTCAGCAATAATAAGCAATGCCTTTATATGGTGGGACAGGAGTTTATTTGTGCAGAAGGTTTTTTCATATATCTCCACTAGGTGTCGTCTCATCACATCATTTGTACTATTAAAACTTATAAACACATACAGTGTAAATAAACTCTTTATAACGAATTTCAAGGGACCGAGACTTTTTTTTTTGTTATAAAGAGTTTTAGTTATGGGGAAGGAAGAGAACTAATAAATGGTTTTGTGGTAAACTAACCTAATTGAACTAATTTCTATGTTATAGAAAGCTTTTTGTTATCAACGAACGACATTATAAAGAGTTTACACTGTATGTAAATAACTATAACACATGCACAATGGCTTTAATTAGATATATAAATAATGAATTAACATTATGAGCGTAAAAATATAACAAAATCATAACTGTTTACATTTGGCTGTGAAGAGGTGCAGCAACTTCCCAACGGTAAGCGTAATTTTGTAAAGTCTTTTAACAGCAGAATATTTTTTTTTAATAAATTAAAATAGGAGCAAAATATTAATAGACACGCTGGTATCCTATATCCTCCTATTCATTCATTTATGTAAAAAATGGGTATTTGGCATATACTGTATGAGTATACTAATAATGCAGCCGGATCTCCTACTATAAAAAAAATATATTATAATATTTCACGTGAATACAGTCTTTATAATGTATTGAATTCATTACTTTGAAATGTCATGTATAAAGCTTGTTGATACTTACTTGTCATTGGTTGCTAGGTAAAGTTTTGTTAGTATATATACTTGTTAAAGAGAGAGTTGGTCACCATCCGGTTTCTTCAATAAAATAGTGGGAGAGCTTCAATGGACTGTTTTTTTTTATTTCGAACTGACTACGCTATTGACCTAGCAAAGTCTTAACAGCTTCACCAGACTACTAAGGCGAGCGCTTAAGGTACTTAACCGATTTTATTTGGGCAACTAGCTCAAGTGTGCACGGCACACCTCGGCTTGGGCTGTTGCCTGATACATGCAATTCGCGACCTATCTGAGGTAACCTAAGCTAACTATTCATACATATATGAGTTGTTGAAACACATATGTGTACCAAGCATACATACCTCAACAACACATATATATTTCGTATCGGATAATTTTCTAAACTATTTCAGTTTTATAGGGGAAAAGAATAAAATGCGGCACATTCAGCCATACATTTACACAATTTACATTAAATTGACATTACATTTTCAGTGATGGTTCCATACAATGGTGGGTCAAAAAAATTGATTATTTTTTTTTTACAAGTGACACGGAAAAGTGGGTTGCTAGACACCTTAAAAAAAATATCACCAAGCATGAGCTCTTAATTTTAATAGGAAGATCCTCCGCATCGCAGTTTTGTATTTTTTTATCTCAGTCCAATAGAAAAAAATTCATACCTCATCATTTATCGATTGAACAGAAAAATGTTCCGAGAGAATTTTTTAGGAAATTTAATGCTCTACAAAAAAAGTATCTTATATTTTTTCCGTAAACCTCACCATTTGAAAGATATTAAGGATTTAATTTTGATTATTTTAAGACAAATTTCATTTTTATTTATGCATTTTATAACTCGACAATAAATTACTTTTACAAAATGCGCAATACAAATTTTTGTTGGAAATTAACTGCTCTATAAAAATGGTTTCTTATGTTTTGGCGATGAAATTAACCGTTCAAAAGATATTCATCATCAAACTTTCATGTGTACGGATTTGAAAAGTTTTTGATGAGATATTCGAAAAATTTCAATTCTGAGTTTTTAATGCAATTGATCATTATAAAACACATGGAACTGTTGAAAATGTTCTTAGAAAGGCTCGGCCAAGAAAAACCTCTCCCAGAGAAGATACGCCAATCGTTCGTATTGCTAAAAAAGACCCAATTAAAGGTTCCATCCAGATTAAAAATGAAGTTTTTTCGCCTGATGACCTGAGAAACATCTCGTCAAGACTGATATGCCGAAGATTAGTGGAAGCTAGATTGTTTGGTAGAATCTTTCGAAAGGTACCGCTTCTTACCAAGCAGCACCGAGAGAAGCGATTATTATTCGCTAAAAAATATGTTAATTGGACGGTACGAGAATGGAAAAAAAGTGTTATTTTCAGATGAAACAAAAATAAATATGGTAAATTCCGATGGAAAGCGCTATGTTAGACGTCCTGTAAACAATGTATTTAATTATAAATACTAGGGGTGTGCGAATAATTCGAACTTACGAATTATTCGTTCCGAATCGAATATTAATATTCGATTCGAAACTCGAATCGAATAATTCGAATTATTCGAAAGTTCCCGAATAATTCGAAAATTTTCGAATAATTCGAAAAATTTCGAATAATTCGAATTTTTTTCAGGGTTTCTTATTTTCAATTTTCGAATAAAAATTTAACAGTCAATATGATTGCCTTTTTTTTACGGCACTTCAAAAAATTACCTGAAATTCATGCTTCTAGACTAGAATACCCCCTTAATTCGCGAATTATTCGAAAACTTTCGAATATTGATATTCGATTCGATTCGATTCGAACGATATTCGCACACCACTAATAAATACACAAGGAGTATAGTCCAGCACGGTGGCGGTAACATTATAGTTTGGGGGTGTTTTTCCGGATGTGGAGTTGGACCCGTTCGGAAGATTGAAGGTACAATGGATCAATGGCAATACAAAAATATCTTAGAGCACACAATGATTCCCTACTCGGACGATCATTTGCCTGTAACCTGGATCTTTCAGCATGACAATGACCCTAAACACACGGCTAATAGCGTCAAATGTTTCCTTAGCGAACAGTGTATATCCGTTTTAGACTGCCCAACAAATAGTCCGATTTTAAACCCGATAGAAAATCTCTGGTATATTGTTAATAAGAAAGTCTCAAACAAACGTAACAACAGTCAAAACGAACTATATGAAGCATTTGTTGAAGCATGGAATTCAATACCTCTAGAAAAATGTATGAAATTGATTGAATCAATGCCACGTCGGTGCAGTGCTGTTATTGAAAATAAGGGATAGGCCACTAAATATTAATTATAACTATTGGTAGGCTGTGGATAGTAGCTATTTTGTAAATAACAATACTTATTACTAATACTTTAAAAAATATTGTTTTTTATACTTTTTTGTTGTTGTTTCTAATTAGTTGACCATTGGTGTTCATATCTTAAAACTGATTTAAATGTTTGTCCGTAATGTAATATTGAAACTGCACTTGTGTATTGGGATTTATATTGTTTTTCTAATAAATGATAACCCATTGAACATATTGCTGTCCTATTTATTATTTAATTTTGAAATAAAAACGATTGCGGTGAAGTAACTTACATAATGTCAAGGACCGTTGGTAGTGTTTCTAATTATACGACCACCACTGTATATAGATCTTGTGGCATATGTAATCCTGGAACCGGTTATAAATATATGTGATGACTGCAGATAGTTCCCGTTGTGTGTCGCTGTCGGGCTCCGGGTCTACGGACAGCTGTGGGAGAGCCGATTCCCTCGACCTCAATAACAAGATCCAGGAGACGAGGTGGCCCAGGCAGAACAGCGTAAGTCGATTCCATGGTACAAATCTTGATATATAGAAATCCAGTCTCATGATATTTGTCCACGATGAATAGTAGAGCTATTCTATTCTATTCTACTAAACTATTCAACCGATCTTTATGAAACATTGACATTTATGTATAATTTGGGTCCAAACTTGAGAGATAGGAGAGAGAGACGAACTGCCGGGTCCATCGTGTGGCAGAGGGAGAAACTCAGAGCAGTTCCCAGGACTTGCGACCGAGGTGTAGGTTTAAGGAGGCCCCCTTTGAGATGCGCATCAACGCTCACCTTCACTGCTCGAGTTTCCCGCCCTGCCTAGCCAAATTTGGTAGGAACCTGTTAGTGCAGCCTTTGATACTCGTTCTAAAATAGAACTTACTGCAGTTCTCGACAGGCCAAGGTCCTTCAGAAGGTTGTAGAGAGATTTTGCTGGTACACCTCTCGCTCCTACTTCTACCGCGTATAAATTAACCACATAGCCATTTTTATTTAGTTCATTAGTTAGATCGTAATATTTATTTAATTTGATTGTGTGGTCTTTAGGAATGTTGGTTTCCCACGGTACAGTAAGCTCTACTAGTATTATATGTTTAATGTGTCTAGAGAAGAGGAATATGTCCGGTCTGGATGACGAAACACCAACATCGTCTGGGATTTTATAGTGCTTGTCATACGTATCCATTAAAATTTAATTATATTTAAATATTAATTTAATTTAATTTAATTCTATTATTAATATCCATTTATAATTCGATTAATGGCGTAATATTTTTTAATTACTAATTAAGTTGTTGTCTATGTTGATTATTGTCATTAATTGTAAGTTTTATCAGTCTCGAACAGATGGCGTTTTAAACTACAGAAAACTGTAGGACTGACTGTTATAGATAAATCATAGATGGCCCCCTATTTAATTTTTGGATTTCTTTATCAATAACTGAGCCACAGCAACGCGTGGCCGGGTCAGCTGGTATGATTATACATATATGTTTATTTTAGTACATGCGCGTTTACATTACGCTACTAGATATCCCTGATAGCATAGTGGTAGTATTCGACTAGATCTTGACCTCCGAATACATTGTAAAAAAGCCGTACTCAGTGTCCGCGCTAAGCGTTAGTCAATTCCAAGGTACAAATGCGATTATATGTTTATTTAAGCCGGTAGCATAGTGGTAGTGTTCGACGAGGTCTCGACCACCGTACACGTAAAAAAATCCACACAGTGTCTCGCTACTGCGTGTCGTGTTATACGACAATTATGGAACATAAAAAGTGGCTTTTGTGGTGGTAGATTTGTTTATAGAATAGTTTGACGACAGTCAGCCTTCTTATTCTTATTTTTCGTAGATGTTTATGGTTTTTTTTTTAATGGGTTTGTGTGATAAAGAGATGAGGGTGTAGGAGGGTTTTTGTTTTAGTATAACGCAAGTTTTAACGTATATACTGGATTAAGAATTGTATGAATGAAATCTATCGGGTAAAGTAAATAAAGAGTTAAAATAGCATGTATATGTATAACGATAAGTACTAATACATATATAGCGATAAATCCTTAACATAGTCAGTAACGAGTTGTACCATTAAAACCGTCAATCATGCGAGAAGACGATAATGAATATAAAGCTTATCGTTCACAAGGCGGATCGACGCGATCCGAGTCGAACCGAAAACATTTATCTGATTTCATGTGTAAGACATGATTCTTTTTTGATTTATGCCAGTTCTTAGTTTTTTTATTTCTTTTATTAGGAATTTAAGTTCTGACAAAAATATCAGCATCGTTGTATTCTCATCCACAGAATTATTCTCGATGTAACAACATATGGTCGGGTTCTTGTAATTGTAATGAATATTTTATCGCTAGTTAAATTATCGCTTTATATATTTTTCCTCTTGTCGCATATTATTTTTATGTTATACTGCAACAGCTCCTATCTTTCATAGTTCAATTTCAATATTCTGAATTATAGCTTTCAAGTGTATTACTAACTGATTCGTTGTCTTCATTATTATCGCTTTCCATATTATAATTCAAATTAAAGTAAAAGACTGTAGTTGAAAAAAAAATACGTGCGTGTATCAGTGTACACACGTAAGAAGTGAAACTTCTTTATGACATCATTTTTCGAAAAATGATCTACTATATTTACAACTTTACAGAAAAAAAAATCAGATTCCGGATCATTGTGAGCGCACCTTTAGAAATAAACATGGCGCGTAACGGAAAAATGTACAGAAATTAAGATGGCGCGTAACCGAAAAACGTTACATACGTTTTTACATGCTCTAAAATTCCTCCCTACGTCGATAAAGAAGTTTCACTTCAAAAAAAAACAATTTTATCACAAGAACATTACACATGTATATTATAAGTTCCAATTCGGTTGTGATATTGTTAATATTTGTAAATTTGATGTTTAGGCGATTATGTTTGCAAAAAGGAACTGGGGTTAATCTGAGCGACCGCTTATTTATGACAAACAACGTTTCTTATTACATTTATAGTTAGAGGATTAATAGTATTCGGCTGACGCCTGGTGGACGTTAAGCTTTATAAGTCAGGACACATCTTTCCCGTTGAGATAACGCACCGATAAACACTTTGAAAACGGGGCTGCAGTGATTCACTCGTATTCTAAATATTGTTGAATATAAAATAAATAAATGTGTTTTTTAAATACATTCTAATTTACGTACAATTGTTCTGTTTCTTTAATTTTAATTGACAGTGCTTTAGTGTAAAAAATCTTCCGTGTATACCGACAGATTTTATATCTGTATCGGTGTTTTTTGTGGTTTCTAAGTGGTTTTGAAGCTTCGATCAAGCGTTTATTATAAATATAACATTTTAGTGAGTAGTTTAGTTTAACCCCTTGGCTGTGTTTTTAAAACCCAGATCTCAAAATGGAGGTCGTGGTTTTAAATATCTAGCCAATTTTTTTAAATAATAATTTTACATTACCGAATTTGTTTATGGTTTTTGTTTTTCAAATCTTATGATAAATACGGTGTTTTTTTAAACTTATGCTACCAACAGTTTGTTGACCAGTGTCTCATATGGTCTCTACATTCGTTTGTATGGAACTTACACATTCATGATTTTGAATAGTCGAGGGGTTAAAGATTGTATTCCTGGCTTCTTTGTCATCATGTTTCATAGTTTGAAGTACCTATCTAAGATCATGTTGTGAAGTGAAAATTAATTGGGATTTTTAAAAATAAATTTTATTAAAATATTCATGTATAGTTAAGAGATAACATGTGGATATATAATTACAATTGATACAATTGTATTAAATTCATGCTTTAATTATTTGTCATTTTAAATGCAAACAAGAAAAAATTGGCGAAGTTACAAGCGACATTGGGAAATTGTTTATAACTGTGATTTGCATACAATATAGATCATAATGTCAACTCTAATTGTTCACCGTTGCAGACTGTTTGAAGAAGTAAGCAATTTTTCTTCCTTTTACTACACTTGGATTTTATTTTTTTAATTATGTTAATATTCTCTTAATAGGCTGAGTGCTTTGATCTTAAATTAGTCGTCATTTAGACTTCTTCACTAGCAAGCACTGTATGTGTGTAGAATGTATTGATTTTTTTTCTTATTTTACTACCATTGAGTGATGGAAAAATATCTTTATGGTAATCTCTAAAGTAAAGTTCAGTACTGTCGTAGAAGCAAAGACCGAAGGTTTATACAATTTATTCACCAGTTGGTGCTATCATGCCGGCTTGCAAGCTTACACACAAGCATTAGGACGTCCGTTATTTACCAAGTTGGCTTTTTTTAATTGGGTATCGTTCCAATCGTTAGTATAGCCTAATACCACTTAAGAAATAGAAATTCCGATGCCGTGACTAAATGACGATATTTTTCCCATAAATGTAACATGAGGGTTTTTTCATTTTTTCGAAATTAATTTTTATCTTCGTTTGTTTTATGGAATAGCTTGACTAATGTTATTAATCTTCCATCTACTATGACCCTTGGCATGGAGTAATTTTAATGTGAGCGTCAAAAATATAATTTGTATAATTTGATAAGGGCAAAATTTATTTTTACCGTTTTTTCTAATAATAGAAAATTCAGTAAGTTATTGAATAAAACAAGCAATATAAAATTTAATTCCTCGTTCCACTAAATTCAGCACGTTCAGAGTTCACGTCCACCACACCAATGCATTTTTAATATACAGGATGTTGCAAAAAAAAAATAGTGGGTATATCAGTGTGCATAAATTAGTAACACTATCGGTCAACGCTGAAGGAAAACATTTTGAAGAAACCGGAACCTTAGAAATGTTCTTGTAGTACTATTGTATGTGGGAAAATATAGAACTGTCGATTTCTCAGAGTTAGAAATCGCCAATACGTCGTGTGCTGGTGTGGTGATTGATGGGTGATGCCCATACCTTTCTTCGGGAAGAGGCCTATGCCCCTGCAGTGGGTCTAGTACAGGTTGATGATGATGTAAGGTGGTCGAGATCCAATAGGACGCGATTGACATCACATAAGTATGCAGTTACGTGTATAGCCACCTTTACGTGAACGCTCTTATCTATATCAATGGACATTTTGGAACGAAAGCTTATCACAAGTGGTTAATAAAAATATTATAATGAATGCCTACGCCACTTGTGACGCATTTTGTATAAAGGTCTTGATAAGTTGAAGGTTACTTTGGTAAAATGCCATATCACTAAGTTGTGGTTGCTTTATTTTTATGTAAAGCCAGCTCGCGACGCCCGCGACTCCACCCGCGTGAAACTTTACATAGAAAACAGCGACTAATAAAGTCATCTGAATGTATTAAGTCCATTTACTTATCTACTTTTCTCTCGTATTTAAGTTATGTCGCCATTGAAAGTACAGTAACTTTTGTTACAGTGAACCGATTTTATTAAAACCAAGACTAAATGTTACTCGAGAATATGCTTTATGATTTTCTCTTTATAACGATCTTATCATAAACGTAGTACTTAAGGAGTGATGCGTGTCGTTACAAACAGAGAGATAGACATTTCTAAAAATGATTAAAATGTATTTTATTAAATATTCCTAGACACCTACAACAATTTTTAAATGTTAAATTTAAATTAAATAATATGTATAGGTAGATATAGATTATTATAGCAAAGGAAGTAGGTTTGTAGACACAACGACATTTTTTTAATACTTTATAATATACGAGAACCGAATATTGTATATATTTTATCTACGTGATCGAAATATATTAGTAATAACTAAATGGGAAATCAATAATTCATTCTTGTTACCACGTGACAAGAGGTACTGATCATAGCTTGTGACGTCACAGCTTCCGAAATATTGTTCTGACATTTATATTCCTGTATGTTCACGCCGCAGTCGATGGAAAATAGTGTTTTTTAGAAAGGCATCACAGGACTTGAACGTCATAATAGTCTGAGCGTGTTGACGTAAATAGTTAAAAACGTTGATACCATAAATAAACTAAAAGGGTTGTAAATTAAATCTTAAAAAAAAATTATACCTATAAAACTTGTGGTCTCAATCCAATGACAATCAAAGCAAGAAAAGTATTTAAAAAAATGAAATATTGATAATAAGACTTAATAATTAAGAACTAAAATTATTTTGGGTCGAAATTAGAACAAAAACAAAAATAGCTAATGACTTGTCTTGAACAGTTATAACAGTTAGTTAATTACTAGGACTGATACAAATATTAGTACATAAAATAAATAAAGACATATAGATGCATATTAATAGGTTTAGTTTCATCAAATTGAATGAATTTACCTAATGGTCAAGGGGGAAAAAGTGTCTATATGGCAATTTGTTGTATAACAGCTGTCAATGAAGGAATGGGATATACCATACGATGAGCTGAAACTGTTCGAGGTGATAGGCACCGGGAGGTTCGGCGCCGTATACCGTGGCAGCTGGCACGGCGCCGTCGCCGTCAAACTGTTGCACGTGCAGTCTCTAAGCGACGACTGCGTGCCACTGGACACCTTTAAACATGAAGTGAGTCAAGTTACTAATACCCTTAATTATAGGTGAATGTCATTAAGCTTTATCTTAAAGTTAAAATGAGTTTCATTAATTTTACCTTTCAATAACCTTACGTTTCATTAGTAGCATTACCTGTCATTGATTTTACCTTCCATTAATATTAACTTTCATTAAATTTACCTCTCATTAACCTTACCTTTCGTTAACATTATGTTTCATTAACTTTATCTTTCGTTAACTTTACCTTTCGTGAACTTTACCTTTCGCTAACCTTCCCTTTCATTAACCTTACCTTTCATTATCCTTACCTTTCATTAATCTTACCTTTAATTCAAGGTGATTTTGTGAGTACAATTTAATGTTACTTTTAATATGTTATAATATTAATATAGTAATTATTTTATTTTTTCGGAAAACAAACAGTGATTTATTACAGATATTGAAACTAAATAGACTATACACCAGTTATATGTTTTCGCATGTAAGATTCTAGAAAATAGCTAGTTCGTTTGAAAAAAGTTAATCAGTAAATAATACAAACTTAAATTACTATTATTATGTAAAGAGATAAGATTTAGAATTTAATTATTATGTAAATAATTTATTTTATAATTATACTAGCAGGCCCGGCAGACGCTGTCCCGCACTGATTATAAAAAAAATCCTGGACAAATTATATACCAAAACGTTCCTCATGAATCACTTTATCCACTGGTGAAAACCGCTAGAAAATCCGTTCAATAGTTTTTGAGTTTATCGCGAACAGACAGACAGACAGACGCGGTAGGGGACTTTGTTTTATACTATGTAATGACTAGCTTTTGTCCGCGGCTAGCGTTAACAGCGATTTGATTCACCCCTCGGGAAGAGTACATTTTTGCTGAATAAAAGTTACTCTATCTTCTTGTAAAACGTATAGCGTCGCTTAGCAAATAACAACGCGCAAGTCAATTTGACCCATTTTACAGGGGAGTGGAACATTGTTCTTTTTATTGCATTATTTTGCATCTATTTTCATGCAGTCGTTTATAGTGTCGTTACATCTCAAAATTAGCTAAATCCAATTTTAATCGTTCATGTAACATGTTTATTTTTTTTAAGATTTCCAGTTTTTGAGTTAAAGTTTTTCCATTCACAAGGTTTTTAGTTTTTTTTTTATGAGATTCATATTTGTACAGAATTTGGAGATCTTGAAAAATACCGTAAAATATTAGGAACGGCTAAAATTGGATTTAGGTCATTTTGAAATGTAACAACTCAAATATAAAATCCACTCCATGACATTCCCAAGATCCCGCCAAAAACTGCATTTGTAATATTAGTTGGGATACTTAAAATGTTTGGTGTGACGGGTGCAGGTGGCAACGTTTAGGAAGACCCGTCACGAGAACCTGGTGTTGTTCATGGGCGCGTGCATGAAGCCGCCGCGGCTCGCGATAGTGACGTCATTGTGCAAGGGCATGACGCTCTACACGCATATCCACCTCCGCAAGGACAAGTTCACGGCGAACAAAAGCGTGCTCGTCGCACAACAGATATCTCAGGTCGGTAAGCCGCTACCACTCTCTTACAATTACAATTTTAATCACATTTAGGCCACATGTACCACTGATGGTACACGTTAAACTTGATCTTTAGACCACGTGTACCACTGATGGTACACGTTAAACTTGATCTTTAGGCCACGTGTACTACCCGTGGTACACGTTAAACTTGATCTTTAGGCCACTTGTAAAACCGGTGGTACACATTAAACTTGATATTTAGGCCTGATGTCTATTCAAAACGAAATAATTACTTATGTCATGTTATGTATGATGTTGCAACGTAACATTGTATAATAATACGTGGTGTAGTCCAGTGAATCTGTGAAAATATCAAATGGCCTGAAAGACATGTCAGCCAAAAATTCCTTGGCATAGAACTAGTTAAATATTATTGCAATTTCATCTTGGCTGGTATTAATAATATGTTACTACTTAACAAAATCCGGTTGGAACAGTTGTTGTGTTTATATATATTGCTAATAACATCAAAACGGAATAGAAATCAGTGATATAAACAATACTGCATATGTGCAAAGTTTTATTACATACAGCATTGATAAACAATATCTCATAATATATATCAGTTGTTACGTTTCAAAATGGGCTGAGTTCAATTTTAATTGTTCACATAACATGTCTAGTGGTTTTATAATAAAATTTTATATTTTTTTTAAATATCATAATTGGATTTAGCTTATTTTGAAATGTAACGATTTGATTACAACTATCATCATCATTTTCTCACCCTTATCCCATTTAAGTAGAGTCGATACCACATGTTTTCCTCTTCCACTTTCCTCTGTCAGGTGATTTCTCAATATTCACACCATACACATCATTTTCCAAACCTTTTTTGATCGTCTCCTCCCATATCCATCCACCATCATGCTCAAAACTTCTCTAGTAACATGGTCTTCATCTCTCCTCATGACGTGGCCATACCATGCTAACCTATTAATTACTCCTCAACTTCTCTGTCATGGTTGCTATTTTACAACTTCCTCGGACATACTCATTCTTAATCTTATCCATTCTAGTTACACCACACATCCATCTTAACATTCGCATCTCTGCTACATGTAGGTTTCTTCTCTTCCATCACTTTACTATCTCAACATTCAGATGCGTACATGATGATGGCTAGTTGTATACATCTTCTCCTTGAGTTTCAAGGGTATTCGTGGATCACAAGCTACACCAGACACTTTTCGCCATTTGATCCACCCTGCATTTATCCCATTCCTCACGTTCTTGTCTATGCCGCTGTCTTTGAAACCACTTCTTTATTTGCGAGAAAATAATAACTTATTACAATTTTTTTTTTGTATATATTAACGAACTTTAATGTCATCAAGGAAAAAAATTGAATTTTTTGGATCTTTTTCCTTTCATTGGAAGTATTTCCATCCTCATACCTCACGATCTATACTTCTTCTAAAATACAGATAATAAATTATATCTATTTATTAATTAACATGTGAAGAAAAAGTTGAATCCTCTTTATTATGTTGAAATTCAACCACTGGACGAGTACTAGTATAATTAAATATGTAATTTGTCATACAGGGTATGGGATACTTACACGCGCGCGGTATCATACACAAAGACCTCAAGACCAAGAACATATTCCTAGAGAATGGAAAGGTTGTTATCACTGACTTTGGGCTGTTCAGCGTCACCAAGTTGTGTTTCGGTAACAAGTTAGTATTATTCTGTTTGTTCAGCTTTGATATTATATATTAAATATAATATCACAAAGGACCATGTAATTTTTTTTTTAATATTCTATTGTTTTTAGTGTTTGACTACAATCATATCAATGAAAAGGCATAATTACTATGTTTACCTAACTGTGGGTCGTTTAAAGAATGCTGCTGAGTTCAACTCGAACAATAGGGGTCATGTTGTTACAGTGCTCGTGGTGACAGTCTAGGTATCCCACCGGGTTGGCTCTGTTACCTCGCTCCGGATCTCATCCGTGCTTTGACACCACATGCATCCTTGCATCTACCCTTCTCGAAGGCCACCGATGTTTATGCCTTTGGGTGAGTATGCAAAATCTATACTTTATATTACACTAGCGGTGCCGGCGGATGTTGTGCTGCCTTGATAATACAAGAAAAAAACTAAAATTCAGCGCCACCTACCAGGTTCAATAGTGAATCCAAACTATTCTCGAATCCACTCGAACACGCGCACAAAATTTCATCAAAATCGGTCCAGCCGTTTAGGAGGAGTTCCGTGACATACACACGTAGAGAAGAATTTTATATATAAAGATATTGATGCCGATTTTGTACATTCCAATTCCACTTAATTTTACTCAAATATCTGAGTGTATGCTTTTCTGATTGCATGCTAAATGTTTAGAAAATACCTTACGTTTGTAAGAGAAAAATAATATTGTTTTGCTGAGTAGGGTTATATTTATTTGTTGTAGTTTTAAAATGGGTTTCAAATTTCAACACAAATATGTATTTAAGGGTTAATGCAAAAATCGATTTTACATAACTTACTATGCTATACTATACTATGCTATGCTATATATACAAGCTATGAACTATGTGGTATGAATGTAGCCATAAAAATATAACATAAGAGTATATACTGTTAAGTTCTTGTGTAAAGTAAATTCTGTTTGCGTTAGAAGAAATTTATTTTGTACTCTTAGATACAAAATCGAGCGTATCAATACTGAGAGATTGCATAAGATGAGCGTGTAATTTTCTTTTTATTAAGGTTTCTTTTTTTTTCCCTTTCTCTTTTCCCCCCCCCCTCCCCCTTTATATCTTCCCTCGAACATACAAAAGTCGAGTGTAACAATTCGGGAAGTTTGCATAAGATATGTGTCTAATTCTTTTTTTTTTAATTGTCGGAATAATAAGAAAATGTTTGAAAAATCGTATGCAGTATATACAGGCACAAAGTTTAGACAGCAGCAATAGTTATGGAGGATACTATGCACTCGATTCTCGTTCTAAATCAATTTAAAAAATAGATGCTTAATATTTGATCTAATTATCTAGAAAAATACAAAAATTATACGCAATCCTCTACGCGTCTATGTTAAAGCAGTGTCAGTAACCGTCAGGTGAAGTGAAAGTGAACGTGGGAACGGCATGAACAAAACAAAAGGGTTTATTGTCTGTTTTATTATCGAAGGTTACTAACTCCTGGTCGCCCCTTGCAGCTTTCGGCACCGGTCATTGCACCTAGGTTTATTACGTTTGTGTTTATAGTTTTGAAAGTCTTAGAACAAACTTTAACGTACGTTCTTTTTGTTGTTTATTAGTATTTGTTTTGATATTATTATTGTATATGTTAAATGTTTACCAATGTTGTTAATCTTTTAGAATTTTGTAAGCGATTAACCTAACACCTGCTATAAGGATACAATGATATTATAAAACTTGGCTAGCTTATTTTTAACGGCTGCCCCGTCAATCCGCCCATATCTAAGCAGCATATAACCATTTCTTTTTCACCACCGGTATTGAGAATATGCTATCTTACTTCCACATTTTATCTAAGACAGTGTGGCGTTACAATAGTACATTAAGTATGTGTGCGTTATCGTGCCATTAGTTTTGTCAAAATATCATGTAGGTAGAGTATATTTAGTTATAATATAATTGATAAGGATGAATGTAATTGCAGCACCGTTTGGTACGAGTTGTTGTGCGGGGAATTCCCGTTCAAAGGACAACCGCCGGAGGCCATCATCTGGCAAGTCGGGAAGGGAGTGAAGCAGTCCCTCGCCAATATGCAGGCATCAAGAGATATTAAGGTACAGTCAGTCCATCCATCAATATAGATGATATTAAACAATAGATTCAAAAAAACCAAGTGTCTATTGTTTTTTGGGCCCTATTTAAAATAATTTCTCCATTTACAATACATACATACACAACATCTTTTTTTCTTTTTTTGAATATTTATTTTTTAGATTAATATCAATGGAATATTTTTTAAATATGCAAATATAACCGACATGAACAGTATTAGTCTTTGAGTAATGCATGCTTTAAGCATGTGTATTCTGACCCTTATATGGAGGAACATAATGAATACATACGTAATTTATGTATAAAATTACAGGATATATTGATGCTGTGTTGGTCGTACAGAGCGAGCGACCGACCGGATTTCCCCTCTCTGCTGACGACACTCCAGAAGTTACCCAAGAAGCGGCTAGCGCGCTCTCCCTCGCACCCGGTACACCTGTCCCGCTCCGCGGACTCGGTGTTCTGAGATCGGTGGCGTTCGGCGCTCCGACCGAACTCGAACGGTGAATGCGCACGTTCCTCACAACGCTTGACGTTCGCACCGACACATGGTGTGACAAACGACCTACTCGGATCGACACTCTGTACCGCTTGATGACGTCACTACTATTCAGTATAATAATAATAATAATAGAAAATAGTAGTAAAGAAACGATCTAATTAAAAAAAAAAACAAAATTCAACCTGGATTGTAGCGAATATAATTTAAGAAACCAGAGTTTTTTGTATTGACTGTGTCAAAAAAATCGACTTTAAAACGAAAGCGTCTTATTGTTTGAAATCACCGAAAACGAAAAAAAAACAAGTATAATTGAAGATCGATAAATTTATGTCAAAAATTGTAAGAAAAAGTTTTAAAAATCTTACAAAACTTGACCCGACTTTTTGCGAAGATAACATATAAAACCGTGATTGTGTCAAAAAATCGAATGTCGAAATTGTCAAAAAACAAAAGCGTCTCATTATTTTATATCACGGAAAACGAATAAAAAAATCAATTAATTGAATATCGATATATGTATGTTAAAAATTGTAAGCAAATACAAAACCGATTTCAAATAAATTGCACCACCGACCGATAATTCGTACCGTTGAATGACGTTTCTATTCAGTATATCGATGAGAGAAAGGATCTAATTTAAAAAAGCTAAAAAACTCGATTTAGCTTTTTGTGATCATAACATAAAAACAGTTTTTTTTTTATCGACTGTATCAAAAATCGACTTTAAAATGAGTCTTATTACTTGATATAACCGAAAGCGAAACAAAAAATACACGATTAATCAAACATCGATATATGTATGTCAAAAATTGTAAGCAAAGGAAAAAGTTTAAATAAAATGCACTAGAACGTCTTTGACAAAATTTAGTAGTCCGGTGAAGCTGTTAAGACCTTGCTAGGTCAATAGCGTAGTCAGTTCGAAAAAAAAAAAAAATTGACAAAATTTCATAGTTACCCAATTTTGGATTGGCAAAAACTTATCAATATCACAATAAATATATGTACATCTCCTATTCGATTTTGAAAAGTTATCTGATATAGAAAATATGCTTTCCAATAAATATAAAACATCAAATTGGTTTGTAAATAACGTACTTCTGAGGTAACAAACAAGAAAAAAATCACACGAATTGAACACCTCCTTCTTTTGAAGACGGTTAAAAAAGGAATATCGAAAGTGGAAGGACGAAACGAAAAGGTAAACGAAAACTATACAAACATAGAGGTTTTATGTCGATTGTGAATAAAAAATTAGGCATAATGGTGTAAGCGCCTTTGCCTATAATAGATATGTCAAACGTCACTTATAACAAAATTGTTGAGTAAAACGAGTTATAATTACTATAAACAATAAAATAATTACATTTTCTTCATTCGTATATAAGGTTTCAAGTACAAATTACCTTAAATAATCGATATTGAGATGGTATGAACAGAGACAACGGAAGATGAACTTTGATATTTTTGAAAATTTAATAATAATTTTTGTGATCTATGGTTTAATAGTTTCCGTGCCTTGATTATTTTTTGTTGTCTTGAAAAATGTTTTATGGATCTTCTAATATAAGAAACTTCTTTTCTATGTATATTTCCAAGATTATTTTGGAAATTATTTGGTTTTCAATATTTTTAGGATGTGTTTCTGTCTCCTTTATAAGAACCATGGCTAAAAGGTCGATGCTACTTCGTGTAAAAATATATAGAGGATTAAAAAAACCCTGTAATTATGTTAATAAAAAGTTAAAATTACAACTATTGTAAGTAATATCTTGATCTCTGATTAACAATAGATTAAATTATATTTTCGTATTTAATAATGATAATAATTAAATGGAAAAAAAAACGTGAAATTTGACTGCTTTGTTGATATAAAATTAAAAAAAAAACGTGTATATATTGTACAGTGTTACGAGTTTTCGCTGTGATTGTTTGACAAATGGAATGCACTGATCTTTGTGATGTCACAAATAAATGACATTATTAATAATATAAATGTCAGATGTTGTCTTAAAAACATTTGTGAAATAAATTAATAGCAGGATTGTTAAATAATACCACAGGTCTTAGACTGAATTTTAAAAAATCACGTCTATGTACATCATTCATTAGTAAGTTGCAATAAACGGTACAGGTTTTACGCTATTTGTATCGTTAATGGGTCAGTGGTAATATAATTGGATTATGTGTCGATCAAATATGGGATTAAACCATATGTCGGATTATAGCATACTCATAAAGTTTTTTGTCTATGGGTAGTCTGCTCTCCCAGGTTTAAAATGTTTGTGTTGCTGTTGCTGCACCTAATAACCAATTTTTTCTTTCCCCTCTAGGCTTTAGGCTACATCGTTAAACGTATCTACATATATAAAGGGGCAATTGATATATTTATCTATATATAAAAAATCGATGAAGGTATATGTGACATTGGCAAAGTCTAACACCATGAATTTTGTCACCTTATACTTCATTATAATTTATGGCCTTATACTATTTCGCCATGAGATACCGCTGTAGCGCATTGACTTACCAAAGCTTAATGAATCGATATTCGAAACATCGATACACATATCGAAACAATAACAACCGAAAATTATAAACAAAAGTTTATCTCAATAATTTGCCAATATCTCGGTAATAATTGATTGTATATAATTGTGGACTAAGAAAATTTGATATCGATATTTTTTAGCGTTTGGCTGCAGTCTCACCGTATGTTAAAAGGGGATTTGGTCTAAAATGGTTAACACGCTAAACCTAGAGAGGAACTAGCTCCCAAGTGCAACTGCTGGAACACATCAACAGGTGCTTGGCAACAGATTTTCAAGTTGAGGGTGGTAGCTAGCCAGTCGGTCTTACAAAAAGCCCTGCCACCATGCAAAGTACGCAGAGAAGCTATGAAGGCCCATCAGGCCAATACAGTAGTCAGTTCAAAAAAATATATGTATCCACAGTGTAGTTTATTAAAATGAATTATAAAAATCAGTGCATTCCATTTATCACATATTCAGTTTTAATAATTAAGCTATATAATAGTTAACTTTTCATAAACATACCACGAAGTTTATACAATATATTTGTACAGCGATACAATCCGTAGCGGATTCTTATATTGAGTTGATGTCCCTCCATGACCTCGAGCAGTTTATCAATTTATTTATTATAGTAATAGAACGCATTTTGTGCGTAAATGACGGCGCCGGTGTATTTTTTATCGAAATCGATGAATTCGAGTTAACACGGGTACAAATTTATCGATATCAAGGTGAATCAATTTTATATAGGTTTTAGTGTATCATTCGCAGAAAATGAAACCGTACTAAATATGCACTATCCGTTCTACTTTTAAAAGGTTATATATCTATCGTAAGGGTATATATATCGTATAAAATCAAAGGTGCCAAAGTAGGGAGGTGGTAGGTAAAGTAGGAAGTTGGTCGACAAAGTAGGAAGTTCGTCGGGAAACTAGGGAGTTGGTCGACAAAAAAGGTAATTGTTGGTTGTCAAAGTTGAGAAGTGATTAAAAATTTCTATAACTATTCATGCGAAACACTTATTGGGATTATCTGTTTTTATTAAATACATTTTAATTACCTTGACATGTAACTTTACTGATTATTGAAATTAATATTGTTGTATCTTTCTATTATCTACAAACTTATACACGTATATGATGAGTATATATACTGTCTGTTACTTATTTAATTGCGATCAACATTTACAATCATGCTTCCTTGGTAATGCATGCTAACATTGTTAAAATTAAAAACTAAAAATAAATGATATTATTACTAACAAAATAGCAGTAAAACTTGCATAAGTTTCGACTGTGGAAACCTCACAGTAACAACAATTTTTGCTGCCAAGTAGTAATACTCGTGTTGGCACATAAGGCGTTTGCACTCTATCCTCAGGTATTTTATTGAGCAGTTGAATTGCACTGCAATTCTATTTGTTTTTGATTAATAGCTATAAACTATAGACTGAATCCTTAACATCAGGTGGCTTAAAATACATATTTTGATGGTTCGATAAATAAAAAAATTACCGGCGTCGTGGTACATTATTTGTAAATATTAAATGACATTCCTTTGCGGTAGGTTGTTGAGGATTTGTACTAAATAGTTACTATTGATTGTGTGAGTATGTTTGTTTTGAAAGTTCCAAGTATTTTTTTGTTTGTTTCTAAGCCATTCTTTTTTATGTAAGCTGTTGCTTCGTGTTTATAAAATTGAGAGAATATGTAGTCGTATTTTGGTAAAGTTTTGCAAGAAACCCGTGTGCATTGTTTGTTTTTGTGCGAAATATGGTTTTATATTACACGAATATTGTTATCGACTTAATATAATTTACTAAAGTAGAAAAGAAAGAAATATTTTTTTTTATTTTGTTTGAAGGCGACGACAGTTTTTCTGCGCTTTGGCTGGTTAAAATATTTCCAGGATAAAAAATGTACTCGAAACAATTAAAATTAATTAACTCAAGGTGAGTTACATTTTCATGTTATTTCTGGACTCATTCGGCAGCAAAATCTCTTTTATTCAAGTACGTTATAATAAATTACTTTATAGGGATAAAAAAAAAACAATTTTCGAAACCTAATAAACATATTATGATCTTTTATTATTTAGTAAATTATTAAAAAAATAAATTATTCTGGTCACTTGACTTCTATAAAATAGTTTATTGTTGTAAAATAATTGCTAAAGTGATGCTAAACTCATGTGGACATTTTGTGTACATTAAAAAAATAATTTTCAATATTTATCACCTTATATTTCTAATAAAATGTATATTATGAAATATTTAAACAAAAAAAGTAATCACTTTTCGATGTAGAATTGCTTGCAAATGTCGAAAAGACATGTTGTGTATACTACTTATAATAGTAAGTTTGCTTAAACTCATGATTTTATGTTAAACACTTGGTCTACATGCAAAATAGTAGTAAAATTATCATTCTTTGTCAAGCTTATAAGACTGTATATAATATCTACATCCACATTGATCTGTATTTGAATGGGAAAGTGATTTTCCTTATTTTTGCATTATGTTAATGTAGTGTATTTTTAACCTATGTTTTAAAGATTAAATTAAATGTACATAATATGTCCGACTGAGTAGTTTGAGCCACATCGGTATGTATATAAGGCAAAGTGGCACAGCTTGGTATGTTGTATTATAATTATTTATTTAATAGGTCTGACACATGTTCAGGATGCAGACAGTCATAGATTTAGTTTATGTATTGAGATTTTCAAATGATTAGGTTAGTTGCATTTGCCAAAATAAATTCTCCCATCACTGTTATTATTTGTTTTATTAATCATTTTGTGACATTTTTGCTTCTCCCTTACCATAGCTCTCTCGTCAATACCTCTTGTGAACACAAAACTACAAACAAAAAGCAAATTGTCGACTCAAAATATTTTTGATACAAAATTATGTATTTACTAGCGGACCGGGCGGACGTTGTCCTGCCTTGAAAACAAAAAAAATCCTAAAAGTCGATCGCAGCGCCACCTGCCGGGTCCAATTGTGAATCTAAACCATTCTCGAATCTCCACGAACACACACAAAAAATTTCATCAAAATCGGTCCAGTCGTTTAGGAGGAGTTCAGTCACATACACACGCACACAAGAAATATATATATTAAGATATATCTAATATTTATATGATAATAAAATCATTTAACTGAATTTTTTATAAAAGCATACATTTACAGAGATATGTAACAAAAAGATGATAATCAAACAGTACAAATTAATTAAAAAATATCTGTACTTAGTCACAGATTGTTAAACATAAAATTTTCAAAAGAATGCTGCTCCAAGTATTGCCGCCCTGAATAAAATTCTCAGCTGTCCCCGCTTAGAGTTGATGGCAGCTTATATATAAAATTACAGTATATTTATGTTATTCAATTCATTTAAATCCTTCATCATCATAAATATATCCTCTAGGTTTGTATTGAACAGATATAAACTGTTTCTACCATAGATTTAATAGTCTGTAGAGTATATTCAGTCTATATTTTCTATTTTGAAATGTGTAATAATTTACACACTAGTATAAATTGAAACGTAATGAAACTATGTAGAGTAAACTGGCATTAGTAAATTGATGTCTTGAGATCCATTATAACAAACTCTATAGTGATTTAAAAGTTTACTCTGTGCAAAATGACCAGAATTAGAGAATTAAATAACGACATTTAAAGGTGAAGTAAGTTGAAGTTCTGATTTGCATCAGTTAGAGCATTGATTCAAACAAGCTTGTGACTCTTAATTAGCTTTCCTAGATAATAAAAAAATATACTAATAAAGTTGAATATACATATCTCATATTATTTGGATGTGTCAGGAACAAATCAGAAAGGAATCCGTCTTGTTGGTGCCATTGTTTCAGATCAGAGTGCTTTGCATACTACATTATCGAAAGGTGCTGACATGTTGCCAGTATACAACTTGGTTACTTATTACATTCAATAATCTTTCATATCATCTTTGAATACTATGTATGTGTATATCTATGTAAACTTAAGAGAAGAAATCAAAATAAATTAGAAAAATATAAATATTTATTTCCCAAAAGTGTATTGGATATTCCTTATACTCGTTGAATCAGTTCAGGATATACGTTACAGGTGTGTTATCAAAATACTTGAAATAATGATTAAATTTATAAGGCTTTTTAATACATATCATGATAAATGTCCAGCTAATATACTAGCAATATTTGTACACATATCTTTTACTTCATCATTACTTAAATACTCTGATCCCAATATAGCATTTGCAACTGCTATAGTCTCCCTCATTGTGTTTGCTTTTATCCAAATTTTACCATTCATGCCCGCTGCAATTTCAAAAGGCCATTCTTTCTTTAGACAGTCAAGTAGTGGACAATTTGGGCTTAAAATCTTCCTCACTAAATTTAATGAGCATTTGAACACAAAGCCATCTTCTAGGATACCTAGGCGACCCTTCTTGCCATGAGAATCAACACACACTAGTTCTGGTTCCATGTCTTTACTGGCATTTAACATTTTAGCGTAAACTACGTCTCCAGTCTTTATTGCGGGCCTGTTTCTCTTCGTAGCGCCTTCAAATGATAGATATGAGAGTGATGCTGGGGAACTTGATCCAATGTCAACGCGAAATATATCTCCCGCCTTTTGCATTACAGTACCAATAACGTTTTCTCCTCTTGATGGGACGTATCTCTTCTGATAGTTGTCGACCCAATAGGTATTAGGTGCTTTCTTCTTCAAAACGCCGGCTTTTGTGATAAAAATACCATTAATTTCTTTCCGAAGTCCCGGTCCTAATAGAACTCGGCCCTTTTTACCTAAAGCAAAGATTTCTTCACTGTGATCACCTGGCAGGACAACATCGCCTACTGACACATTCATGTTATTTATTTTATATTTCTACACATAGGAAAATAAACAACAAAATAACCTACATTTACACAGCTAATATGTATGTATCAGAATTATTTTATAAATAGGTTATTTACAAGTTTGTTGAGCTTGACAACTGTCACTGAGCGTTGACATTTTTGCTGAAATACACGGAAGAAACTTTTTTTTTTAACTTTATTTTTGGCAACCAATCTTTTAGATTATTACTGCCATTGTCGAGTAGTTAATAGTATCACAAGTTCTTCTTTCATTCCATTTTTGGCAACCAGTCTTCTAGTAGATTATTACTGCCATTGTCAAGTGAGTATCGATATTACAAGTTTCTTGATATAATTTTAATGAACTAACAAGATGGTGGCCATCTTGTTAGAACTTTCCATGGAGTTTTTGTGGCATCTCAGAATTCATGGTCCGTGGTATTATTTTCCATTCAGTTCACTATGCACAATAAACAAACTATATTACATAAAACATCACCAATTTTACACTATATAGCGTCAAGTAACACAAGATTATGAATAAAAAATAAAATCTACTACATGACAGACCAAGATCCCGCCAAAAACTCCCTGAAGAAACTTATTCTTTATTCAGTGATGACTTCCTCTTATTTCTTTTTTCCGTTGCTGAAATACTTGGTGATTATTACGACAGAAACAGATTGTTCAGTGGTGAACATAAACAGAGCTTAATTTTTTTACCATAAATATCATAATATATACCTTGAATAGATATGGTTAGGAATAGAATAGATATAGTTAAGACCACGGAATAATCTATTCTTTGTCTCGTGGTTAAGGCGTTGCAGAAGATAATAACTACCTCTATCTTAAAAAAGGGTTAAATGTATGTAACGGAAAATGTATAACACAAATATTGTAAAAAAATTTATTCTCTGTGATATTTATCATGGATGCAAATATCATTAAATCTACAGGAAGCGAGGTTTTTAAACAAAAAGAAAAACAATTTTTATATTTCGACCTTGAATATTTTAAGACGCGAGATTTTATGAATACTTTTGAAACAACTTTTAAATTTGTAAATAAAGGTTTATACGAGTTTACAGTTTAATGAAATTGTCATTGCCATCAACGAACTTTGCCACAATAAACTGCTTTGATTTTGGTGATTTTAAGGATACAAAAATTTTCGGTTTTATAATTCTGGGTTTTGACGAAATTTTTAATTTACGTTCTAATTATACTTGTCGCGATAACGTGATCGATTGCCTAAATCCACTGTACTATAAGGATGGTATTGATACAATTTATCGATTCGTTAAATCTTGTTTAATCGATATATTAATCAGATACATTAATATTTTCTATACATATATCGCCGAGAGGTCATTTTTTATTACTGAATACCAAGAGATAAAAGGAGAAAAAATACATAAAAAAAATCCTAATAGAAATTAAGAATACCTAATGCAATCGGTATTGGCACAAGTACAAATAAAAAAAACCTTGATTTTCTTATTTAAATCTTATATAAATATTGTACTTGTGTGCATATTTAGAGGAACGCAAAAAGAAGATAGAACAGCAGAAAATACTTTCCTATTTTTACGGGTTATATTTCTAGTACTATGTAATCTGATAAGATTTTGAATAGAATTAATCTATTGACTTTTTCATTGTTTTCTTTTTGCTATCTGTTAATTTCTATGATACGTAGTGTATGGTATATTGCATGTTTCTATTGTTATTTTACAAATTCAATATTATTTTTGTATTTTTGACAAAAAAAAAAGAAATATTATTAAGTGAAGCAGATAAGTTTGAGTGATAATGCCAGATTTTAATGTTGCTGATGTGTCTAAAGCTGTAACTCTAATTGAAAATACTTATACTTACAATGAAGTGTTTCAAACAGCATGCCTGGAGACATTGTTGAGTAGGTAATCGGCTGATGTTCTATATTTCGAAGTAAGTGTATTATATTGATGTATTGTTATATGGATAACTGCAATACATCGATACCAAATATTATTTTTCTTTCAAAAAAAACGACAAACGTTGCACTTCCCTACTTTATTATGAAATTGACAATTTTAATGTCATTTTTCCAAGAATAAACTGTCAGATCAGTAGGTACACGTGTTATTGTTTTGAAATTTTGCCTATAACTGATATTGCTAAAAGATTGACATAAAATGCCGGCTGTAGTAGAAAATGACGTACTCATTTATAAAGGCAGTAATTTCTTCCGTCAAAGACTCCTCCTTTCGACGCTTAGTGGACGTGCGGTGAGGATAGAAGAAATTCGAAGTACACACGATGACCCGGGATTGAGAGAGTACGAAGTGAACCTTATAAGGCTGCTGGACAAGGTAACTAACGGTACAAGAGTGGAATTGAGCGAAACAGGCACATCTGTGTACTTCCAGCCTGGAATATTAATTGGTGGTCAAATAAATCACGCGTGCTGCCCACAACGAGGTGTAGGTTAGTATGTCCATATTTTAACATATTTAAATTAATGTAGGCACCTCAGTAGTGTATACATTATACTATGAAATACGCCACAAACCAATAAAACCACAAAATGAGTTGACATTAGAAATTTGCATCACGAATTTGGGGTTGAAGGGTTGTTTTTTATAGGGGTCGATTACCCCTTTCAAAAGACACCTCCTCGTCCCTTGGAGACATGTAGTTTTTTTATATGTGTTTGAAGTTAGGCATAACGGAACATGTTTTTTCCTTTAGTTTTTTGTGCATTTTTAAGTTTTTAAAACTCAAATTTTGTTGTTTTATACATATTTATTGTTGTTTTATAATTGTTTACTATTATATTAGAAAAAATCAAATATAAATTATTTGTGCGACAAACGGAATGTTTTTCACGATCTTCTATTGTTTGTTTTATTTCTATTATGTTTAATCCAAAACTCAACTGTCTAGAAAAAAATATAATATAAATTATTTGTGTGATCATAAAACTTAACCACATACAACACAGGCGAGCAAGCGTAGGGAATTAGTAAGAGCAAATCCGACTGAGTCACAATAGGTTAATAGAGGATTAGGTTTTACACCACTAAGCTTAAATGTGAAATATTTGGGTGAAAAATGAGTACAGAAGTAAGTGTATTGTAAATATTTTTTTTGTTCTCAAGATTTATGCTTTTCCTTCAACAATTTATTCCTTAATGCATAGATATACTTACATATGAAATACAAGTTATTATTTTTTAGTTTAAAACTCAACCATTTTTATGCAAAATTACTATAATTTTTAGTACTATTACAAGATTTTTATATACTTAAAATTTTTGTTTTTCACAGAATTTACATTTTTCCTGCAATAATTTCTTGTTCTACTTGTATATGCATATAATATTTATTTATTTATTTATTTAGGTAACAAACAGCCATACATAAACATGTTATAATTATAATATAAACTAAAAGGCCTAAAGTACCATTATTTGAAAAACATATTTTTAAACTATTTTTAAGACATCATAGCATTAAATTGATAAGTATTTACTTATGCTTGGTTTAAATTAATTAGAAATATATATTTTTTTTACATCTACGAATGTAACTTTCTTTCTTTTAACATACACAAAAAAGTAATAAAGAACTAAAGAATAAAAATACATGAATTTATACTTCATATACCAGTCTTATACAGAACATCAGCCACTTTCCTTTTATAAGATAATAAATTATTAGAAAATATGTCAACACTGTTAAGATATTTATTGTAGTGATTACAAGATCGTTGAATAAATGAATTCCTAAAATAATTTGTTCGACAAAAGGAGATATGAAAAGTATCCTTACTACGAGTACTAGGTTGTGGTGTTTTAAAAAAGATTTGTTCTAGAATCGGGTATGGATCAATATAGTTATTAATTATTTTATATAATATTGTACAAACCGTTTTATTTCAACTTAAATATCACCAAGTTGTTAATATACAAAATTACCAATGATTGTTCAGAGGCGACACAACCTCAAAACTTTCATCATGAATATCTCAGAACTATGATTTTCCGCGGGGATGTAGTATAGAGGGATAGTCAGCCCCTTCCCCCACCCCTCTGAAGGAAATTGTCAGCTGTAGTGGTGTTGTTTTATTTTGGTAAATTTTTTTATCAAAAGACAAACCTCATCTTATGATTTTGACCAAAATTATAGTACCATAGGTTTCTCAAAAGAAAAACTCTTGCAGTACTACCATATGTAAGGAAAATATGGAATTTTGGATTTCTCCAAGTGAAATCACTAATATTTTATGGGTTACATAACCTTCAGGAAGGAGCTTGTAGTATGGCAGTGAGTTTTTTTTTTCGAACTGACTATGCTATTGGCAGAAGCAAGGCCTTAACAGCTTCACTGGAGTACTTGTGGCGAGCGCTTAATGCACTTAGCCTATTTTATTTTGGCAACTAGCTTGAGGGTGCACGGCACATCTCGGCTTGGGCTTTTGCATAGGTTATATAAAGATGCGAATCTAAATGAAATAACCTAAGCTGAGCTACATATTCATACATATATGAGTTAGTGAAATGTATACCAAGCATGTACATCTCAATAACTCATATATGTATTTCGTATCGGCCAAGTTTACTGAACTAATTCAGTTTGATAAGGGAAAAAAGTTAAACTCTTCCGCTTTCGTGTGTGGATGCATGTGTGTGGGGGTGATATGTGTAATGTTATTGTTGTGATGAATAAATTTTGCACTGCTGTAGGTCTCTGCCACGTTTATATGGTGATGATGAATGAGGTAAATGGATATTTTAAAAATGGATAAACTTTCATCCTCACAAACCACAATTTCACTGAATGGTAATGTGGTCTGTGATGGTAAACAGACTAGGCTTGTTGGTGACTGCTTCCCAAGTGCAGTAGCTGAAATACGCCTAATGGTGCTTGGTAATTCATTTTTAACTTGAGGGTGGTACCTACTTGGGCCTTATCATTACTTCTATAAGTATGCCATAATGTTTCCTTTCACACAATATTCAGGCTTGTGGAATCATCATTAATGGATGCAGTGTCTGAACATCTTACTACTGAGATGTCATTTATTTATTTTTATATAAAAAATATTCCAGGTTATTACTTAGAAGTATTATTGGCTCTCGGACCGTTTTGCAAAGATCCCCTAAACGCTGTACTCCAAGGTGTCACACACAGTGATTTGGATGTATCCGTGGACAAGATAAAAACAGCTGCTTTACCAATACTGCTTAAATTCATATTAGTTGATGATGGACTTGAACTAAAGGTAATCAGAAGAGGTATGTTTTTATTATGCAATATTTGATTACTATTAGGTCTTTACCTATGAAATTGCCGTTTTGTATGAAAAAATTTAAACGAATTTTTTTCATGTATTTTTTATTTGTATTAATCAAAGTAATCACGCATGCAATCAATGCATCTTTGCCAACACAGTGGCAGTTTATTGATGCCCTTCTTAAAGAAATCAGCTGGACGGGAGGCAACAAATTCTTCAAAGGCATTTTGTACTGCCTCTCGGGTATTGATTTTTTTTCCCGCCAAGGAGTTGTCCAAATTCTGGAAAAAGTAGTAGTCTGTAGGCGCAAGGTCTGGTGAGTAGGGCGGATGACGGAGAGCTTCCAACCCCAGTTCTTGCAACTTGGAGACCGTCTGCTGTGCAGTATGAGGTCGCGCGTTGTCGTGCAGGAGCAGCGAAGACGAGCGATTGACCAATGCTGGTTGGAGATGTGCCAGCTTCTCCATCATTGTGTTCAGTTTTTCACAGTACACAACTGCAGTAATGCTCACCCCGTTTGGTAAGAAGCTGTGATGAATCACGCCAGCGCTAGACCACCAAACAGTGACCATCACTTTTCTAGAGGTAAGTTTTCGTTTAGGGCATTGTTTAGGTGCTGAACCAGGATCCAACCAACTTGCTGAGCGCTTGCGGTTATCAAACAGAATCCATTTTTCATGGCAGGTAACAATGCGGTTCAAAATTCCTTCATTTGTGTGTCTGTTGAGCAGTGCAAGGCACGTCTCGATGCGTACTTCGCGCTGGCGATCATTGAGTTCGTGGGGCACCCATTTGTCAAGCTTTTTTACCTTGCCAATTTGACGCAAATGGACCAATATTGTTTTGACGCTAACGTCGAAAGCTGCTGCTAATTCAGCCGTAGACTGTGTATCATCAGCTTCCACAATCGCCTTTAATTCGTCATTGTCGACCAAAGTCTTCGGACGACCGCGAGGTTCATTTTTCAGGTCGAAATTCCCAGAACGGAAGCGAGCAAACCAATAACAGGTGGTGCGTTGGTTTGTAGTGTTAGCTCCGTAAACGTCGTTGATGTTGCGTGTCGCTTGTGCCGCGTTGCTGCCACGACGGTACTCATATTCCATAATTACTCGTATTTTTAACATATCCATGATGACAAAAAAGATTGAAATGCGATAAAAATGTAACACTAATCAATAAACAAATAACTACTTTTGGAAAAAGAATTCCATGTTTTTAAAATAAAATTAATTTGAAATTAGAATTCTTAGCCAAACAAAAATTATTTTGATTTGAAATGGCCAGTACTGCAGAACGGCAATTTCATAGGTAAAGACCTATTATTTGGGTTTGTAGGTTAGTAGGTTACTGTAAGTCATTACAAATTGCCATAAGACTTATGAGTATAAGGTTAGGGAGTACTCCATATACTCTGCTCTGCCTATACCTTATTTCTGCATCTCAGCAAGATTTTTTCTCCGTAATAAAAACAACATTTAAAAAATGATATTACAAAATTGTATTCACTTGTGTTCAAATTGTATTTACTTGTATTCAATTACTTTAAAAATATACATCTCAATAACCTATTTCACAGCATACAATAACTGTCTTTACACAACATGCTCTTTCACACGTGATTAAATTACACACGATTGAACACATGCAAGTGTGTACATAATTCACAAGTGATTTATTGTTTGTGCAAGTAATTTTTTCCATGCGAAAGTGTTTTCACGCGGGATAGAGCATATCTTATAATGGGTATTTTTATCTGTGAGTGAACTATCTTTGAATAAAAAAATAAATAGTAAATAGGGTTTCATGTATATTTCTCACCAGAATTATGGATTTATGTGAGATAGATCACTGATATAATTTACGTAACATTCGAGAGACATAGTAATTTTAATAGATGATTATAGTTAGTTATATAGTATTACTTAATCTTCATTCAAAGTATTTTCTTATTGTATTTTTCTTGTTGTATAGGAGCACCACCATTGGGTGGCGGCGAAGTTGTGTTCAAGTGTCCAGTACGTAGACATCTAAGACCTCTCCAGTGGACTAAATGGGGCCTTGTAAAGAGAATACGAGGCGTGGTATACGCACTCCGAGTGTCGCCCACTATGGCCAACAGAGTTGTTGAAGCTTCTAAAGGAGTTAGTGATGAATTTTCATTTTGGTCTTGCATGTAAAATTATATTGATAAAAGTATTGTTATGAGGTATTTTCGGGTGCATATTGTGTTTATACAAAAGTAACACAATCTGATAAGTGACTGTGTAACCACCTGGTATTATGTAAATGATGCATTTCTTATCAACCACTTCCACTTGAGTCCTAGATGTGAGGCGGGAGTGTAGATGTTTGACATCTGCAGGTAGTGGGGTTACATTACTGAATAATAAGGGATCAATGCCACAGAATAACTAAATCAATATGGTTTGTACTGGCGATTTTCACTGGCGAGATATAGATTATGTATATTGTTTTCAAAAGAAACATCCTTAATTGTTTCCGTTTTTTCAATATTTTATCTTCCACCAATGGGATTAACATGTGAAATTTGTACATGACGATTTGTAAACGTGACAATATTGTAAATAGATTTATTATTGTTGTCAATCATATGATAACTCCAACTTCATCTCCTTGATTAAAAAGTTACTTATAAATTAATCCAATAAAGTAATAAGTCATAATCTATAGATATGTGTATGTTAAAAATTGTTATGGGTATATTAAAGTACATATATGTATCGATTAGCTTCTGCCCGCGACATCGTCCGCGTGGAATAGTTACTTTGGTCTAACGCTAACATGCAGCGGAAGCTCTCAAAAGGTAAAAAAAAACGATTTTGAAATATTCTTCATTAGCGCTCCGCTCCTATTGGCCTTAGCGTGATGATATCTAGCCTATAGCCTTCGTCGATAAATGAGCTATCTAACACTTAAAAAAACTTCTACAAACAAACCCTCTAGCTTTATAATATTAGTATAGATAAAAATATGTTTTTTATTCATAGGTAATGTTAAAGTTTCTGCCGGATGTTTACATAAACACTGATCAGTGTCGAGGTTCGAACGCTGGCAAGAGTCCTGGTTACGGAATCAGTTTGGTTGCTGAAACCAATGAGAAAACTTTCTACTGTGCAGAAGCTGTAAGTACTACTATGCATTGTTTATATTATTGATGATACTTTATTTGTGATGACTGGGTTGTTTGTCCGAACCGGTGGTGGCTAAGACAGGTGCTTTCTCAGGGCCTAAGTTGATTAAATTATTTTTTCCTAGCAGGCCCGGCAGACGTTGTCCCGCACTGATTATAAAAAAATCCTGGACAAATTATATACCAAAACGTTCCTCGTGAATCACTTTATCCGTGAAACCGCATAAAGATCCGTTCAGTAGTTTTTGAGTTTATCGCGAACAGACAGACAGACAGACGCGGTAGGGGACTTTGTTTTATACTATGTGATGATTTTGATCAACCTACCTTTTGTTACCATTTTGAAAACTTGATTAAATAGGCCATTTTTTTAAATAATTTGCCTAAGATTGTGTGGTACATTTTTTATAAAACGTGAATCAATAAAATTTTACAAAACTGACCGTATTAATTATTTGATTTGTGACTGCAATCAATTGCATAATTATTTAGGATTACATTTAAAACAAAAACACTACAACATTGGGAAATTTGTGATCACAGTACCTAAATATATAGGGTACTAGCGGGCCCGGCAGACGTTGTCCCTCCCCGATTATGAAAAAATCCTTGACAAATTATATACTAAAACGTTCCTCATCAATCACTCTATCCACCGGTGAAAACCGCATGAAAATCCGTTCGGTAGTTTTTGAGTTTATCGCGAACAGACAGACAAACGCGGTGTGGGACTTTGTTTTATACTATGTAATGATAATAATAGGGCGTTTATTTTCCATATTTTCAAAATTATTCCTATTACCAGTGAACCAGGTAAGATAGAATTATTTTCTATTTTTGCCTGAACCGGTATAATCTAGCCTATCGCCTCGTACCCGTTGACGTTGAGTTTCGGGACACCTGTATGTATAATTTAATACATATAAGGCAAAGAAGCTTAACTTCCTCCATGTGATACACTGATACACTATTTAATAATTTTTCAATTATTGTAACATGTATGTAATAGTAATATTTTTTGTTTTAAAGAAATCAGTAGAACCGGGAGGGGGTGAGACATCCTTACCAGAAGATGTTGGCAGGGAGTGCGCTCTGAGGCTACTAGATGAGATACACAGGGCCGGAGCAGTGGACTCCGCTTTCCAGTGGCTGCTGGCCCTGTGGATGGCACTTGGGCAGAAGGATGTCAGCGAATGCATTGTTCGTATAATATCTTTATCTCTTTATATTTCATTAGGATTTTTTTTTGACAACCAATCTTGTAGTAGAATATTACTGCCATTGTCTAGTAGGTCTAGTCTAGTAGTCCATTATATTACAAGTTTCCAGCGATCATTTCAATGAACTAGCAAGATGATGACCGTCTTGTTAGAACTTCTCAGGAAGTTTTTGGGGTACATCAGAATCCATGCTCCGCGGTATTATTTCCCATTCACTTCACTTGTGTACAATACACCACCAATATTACAAAATATAGAACAAAATAATACAAGAGTATTAATAAAATTAGCGGGCCCGGCGGACGTTGTTCCGCCTTGATAATAAAAAACAACCGGGACAAATGATATACCTTAACCTTCCTCATGAATTACTTTATAATACTGGTGAAAACCACATGAAAATCTTTTCAGAATTTTTTGAGTTTATCGCGAACAGATATGCCGGAGGACTTTGTTTTATAATAATTATGTAGTGATATAAAAAACGCTACATTATATTCCAAGATCCCGCCAAAAACTCTCCTAATTGTGATTTTCTCTTAAGATTTTGTAAAATAACATAAAAGAAAACATTATAAAATATTGTATCTAGGTGGGTCCCATCTCAGAGTACACCATCACCTTCCTCCAGCACTTGAAAGAGTTCTTCGGTGTGATGTTCAAGCTGGAAGTGCAGGAGTCGGACCCTGATAACGAGGAATCTGGAGACGAGGATCACGAGACACCCCAGAAGATAAAAATGACTTGCGTCGGTATTGGTTATGTTAACATTAGTAAACGAACATTGTGAATAAATCTTATAATATTGTTTGGACTATTTTTTATTGCATTTTATAGAGTATCCACAATCCTGCCTAGCACTGACTAATATTATAATCTAGGTTTTGTTCTTGGGTACGCTCGTATTTTTTGAAATTCAATTTTGGCGCCCAATATTCTAAATTATTATCGCTACTCTCGAGTTGGTTAATATAACAAGTGTCTTGTGATAATTTCGATGTTCTAACAAGATGACCCTATTTTTCTGTTAATATTCCAATACATATGGGTCATTCCACCAAATAAGAACATTTTTACGGGGCGACCCTCGCGGATTATGTTTAAAATTTATGGAGGTGTTCTCTATCATAAGACAAAAATTCCCTGAGAGTTTTAGCTCTTAATACGCAGCGGTCTTGAAGTTATGATTTTTTGAAATTTTGGAAAAAATATTTTTCAACTTTTTCGTCAATTTTTCTGATATGAAAAACATTTTTAAACAAAATCGACAAACATTGTATTTTGTAGGAAAAATTCTCAGCTTTTGAATGAAAATATTTATTTTTTCATAAACTCATCAGAAGACCCTTAAAAATCGAATTAAAGTGGAAAAATTGATTTTTTTTGGTGTGCAGCCCAAAATTCTTCAAACTTATACTTATACGTGTCAGTATATATACTGAAACCACAAGATTTGTTTTCCTGGGGATACGAAAAATTTTACAAGCGTCGACTTTACTTTTATAGCTAATGACGATTATTTAATAAAAAAAATGTGTTAGACGTACGATATTCTCAATCGAAAACGGTGAAAGGTACACAGTCATTACACACTTTTGTGCCTTTAAAAGATGAAATTGGTTATGCTTTCATTAAAACTGTGTCCACATCTCAAAAAAGTTAAAAAATAAAAGTATTTTAATTATAATGAATTTGCGTTTAATTTAATTGTGACGAAACAAAAAATATGCACATCGGCAAAACGCTATATTTTGTGTAAAAAACTCTCAGCTTTCAGAAAAAAAATTCAAATTTGAAGAATTTTGGGCTGCACACCAAAAGAAATCAATTTTTCCACTTTAATTCGATTTTTAAGGGTCTTCTCATGAGTTTATGAAAAAATAAATATTTTCTTTCAAAAGCTGAGAATTTTTCCTACAAAATACAATGTTTGTCGATTTTGTTTAAAAATGTATTTCATATCAGAAAAATTGACGAAAAAGTTGAAAAATATTTTTTCCAAAATTTCAAAAAATCATAACTTCAAGACCGCTGCGTATTAAGAGCTAAAACTCTCAGGGAATTTTTGTCTTATGATAGAGAACACCTCCATAAATTTTAAACATAATCCGCGAGGGTCGCCCCGTAAAAATGTTCTTATTTGGTGGAATGACCCATATACAGAATGGGTGTGTTGATAATTGTCAATATGTCAACGCAACTTTATACGTAATTAATGCTTAATGATCCTATATTTTGTAATTATTTCGTGTTATTTTTGACAACCAATCTAGATTATTACTGCCTTAGTCGAGTTGGTATAATATAACAAGTGTCTTGTGATAATTTCGATGTTCTAACAAGATGACCCTATTTTTCTGTTAATATTCCAATACATATACAGAATGGGTATGTTGATAATTGTCAATATGTCAACGCACCTTTATACGTAATTAATACTTAATGATCCTATATTTTGTAATTATTTCATATTATTTTTGGCAACCAGTCTAGATTATTACTTCCTTTGTCGGTGGTAATATGTTGTTGGTAATATTAAAAGTATCTTGTGATTATTTAAATGTTCTAATAAGATACCTCCCTTATTAGAAACCTTCCAGGGAGTTTTTGTGTCATTTTGGAATTCATGTTATTATTTCCGATCTACTTCACCTGTGCACAATAGTCAATCTGTATTATGTGAAATACCACAAAATATAGAGTCAAATAACACAAGATTGTGACTAAAATACACTACATGACATTCCTACATCCCGCCAGAAACTCCAGCGGTACACTTAACTCCTGGACTGTCTAAAAGGGTTCAAGCTCCATAAAAACGAATGTAGACGTTATGACGTAAACAGACTGTTGGTAGTGTGAGTTTAAAAAAATACCGAATTTATTACAAAATTTGAAGAACTTGAACAATAGTAAATTATGTAATGTACAATTGTAAATTTTAAATGGCTGAATATTTAAAGATATGATCCGACATTTCGAGATTTGGGTCTTAAAAAATCAGCCGTGGGGTTATGCGCCTTTCAAGTAAAAGGATGTTAAGAAAAATTTATTATAACTTACCACTAGGTTGCGGTAAGCAATTTTTTATTATTGCCAATTTTCTTTCATATTGTAATTTGGCGCAAAAAAGACGCGGACGCAACTGTCCTATATAAAAATAAAACACTTTAATATACTTTACCAGTTTTTATTTCTTATTTGCAAAGTCACAATACTTAAAACTATCGTACAATAATTAAGGCACATTCTTTAATTTTCATTAATTGAAAATAATTTTCTAAGCCTTTCGAAGTTCATCGAAGAATTTAATAATATATCTAAGGAGTATAAAATTGGCAGTGTACGTATATTTTAGACAATCGTAAGTGTAAAAATAACATAATATTTGACTTAGAATAACTTTAAATGATAATAAAAAACTTGATAAAGTTGATTACAATATGTTTAATTACAAAAAAACATTTTTTTACATATTGTAATCAATTTTTCAGTGAATATAATATTACTTAGATATTTAATTACTCTTCAGTCAACGATACAACATATATGTCATATATATTAAAATCATAATTTTGAAAATATGTTTATATAAAATAAATATTAAACCAATAAAATGTACATCTATAAAATACATAGATAGGAATCAAATCACACTTATTAAAATTTGGATGGATTTTCTTGATATTAAATATTAGAATATGTATTTGCGCTTAGATAATTTTCTAGACAGAAGAATAACGGTATATCTCGTCTATATTATTATGCAGTAATATGTACATTAGACATGTTCACGTACAAAAAGATAAACAATAGAAAGTGTTATTAAATAAATACCTACATTGGATTGAAATCTTCGCATTTATAGTATGTATCTTGATAGCTTAGATACTAATTACTTCTTTAGGCACCGCAGAAGCATTTGCCAGTGTCAAAAAGACACTCATTTGAACCTATCGAGTTTAATGCGATTAAGATACTAGGTCTGAAAGTGTATACACTGGGTAAACCCCGTCTCGACAAGTGATTTACTTCGATCAACAGTTGTTATTGTTGATCGAAGGTGATTTAAATTGTTAATGGACAGGTTGCAAAAGGTATTATTAGTTAGAAAGGAACACGTACTATAGCTTAAGATTTCAATGTTATATTAGAAAAATCAGTACAGCTGATGAGAGAAAATATACTAACGTAATTTCTGTAAAATATTGAAACTTGAGTATTTTAGAAAATGAGTACGATAAAGTCTTTTTAAACGTATTAATTATACAGAAGATTGCTAAAACAGTTTTACCCTCTCAAGTGGTTCACTGGATTTTTCTAAAATCTAATCTTATATTAAGTTTTAGACATCTTTCTCTTCACACCCTAGACCCGCAGACCAGTTACAGATTCCACCGACGGGGTCGAAACTGAGTCCCTTGGGACAGATGTACTCCCATCCTATGAGTGATTCTCCCTCCATTCTTGCACACGATATAAACTTCTTGCAGGACGACGGATGGGGGAAATTACCTACGTCCAGACATTCGATTGTACCTGAACAAAGAACATTTCAAAATATTGATTTCAGTTTGACTAGAATCCCTCGTTTAATAATGCAATCGACGTTTTTAGAATACAGAAGGAAAGAGTTATACACAATTATTAACATACACACAACTACTAGGTAGAAGTGAACTTTTGTATTACAGGAAAACAATTTAATTAAAAAAAACATCAAAATGCCAACGTGACGCGGTGTTCCCAGGCGGTCAGCCATCCAAGTACTAACCGTGCCCGACGTCGCTTAATTTTGGTGATCGGACGAGAAGCGGTGTTTTCAAAACTCTACCGGACGCACCCATAACTTTTTGCCATAGAGAAAGGTTGCTAATCTGTATTTCAAAGCCTACCCATAAGAAGTTTCAGAGTAAAATAAAAAAATATATAAAATCCACTACATGACATTTCAAGATCCCGCCAAAAATTCTCAATTTATAACTTACCTTCATCATGTAAGACCACCTTCGAACCCCCGACGTATTTTTGAACCACCTTTTCCTCGCTGTCATCATAATAGTCATAATTCACGATAGGTCTGAAAGTCCTCACTGGTTCCCTAGGTACCTTCTCGAAGGGTTTGGCAGTCGGTTGAGGTGTCGTGGTGGTGCGGACGCTGGGCGAGGTTGGTCGAAGGGTGGTGGAGGTTCGTCGTTGGATCTTCTTCCGGAAGACTTTTTTACGTGGTGGTATCCGTACAGTGGTCACCGGTGAGAGATATTGGTATTCCTCTGGAAATAGAATTTGCGATGAAAAAACGTTCCAGTCTTTTAGGACATATAGATTTAGTAAAAGACTAAAATAGTTTAAACACTATAAACAGCAACAAATTGGTCATTCCATGTTTCAGGCTCACTAAAAGCAATACTCACAAGACCATTTTTTTAGGTAATAGTATTAGGTTTTAATACGAAGTCCCAAAGCACATTACCGATTTGCCGGATAGTGAGTTCAAGCACCATATTAAGAGTTTTAACGTTTAAAAACATTCACGATAGTGTGGATCAATATGTAGTGACGTTTGGACATGACGCCAATCTTTGTGCATCTGCCAGAAATGAATGTAAATATATATACCACGATGACTGGGTTGTTTTCCGAACCGGTGGTAGATTTGACGTTCATAAGCGCCCTCTTAGGGTTTAAATTGAATCAAGTAATTTTGATATTGATACATGTTTATGTCTAGATGTGCCTATATAAGGTAGTTTACTTTCTCGCCGGTGTTCACCAGCAGGTTTTTGTTGCTGGAGATTCTCAAAACAGTTCTTGATCTCTCAAGGTGTTGATATTCTTACTTGGTCACATTTTGCCCTCTTAGGAGTGCATGCTTCTCTTCTGATGAACGCTTCACACACCTAATATTTGTAATAATATAGTGGACGTTACTTTGCACTTTCGCCTGGAATTGATTGGCTGCTACCACGTCTCGCCGTTGATCGTCAACCGAGGACGCGGTTTGTAATTTTTTATTTCTATTACTAGTTTCAGTTTTAGTGTTTTCATGTATACCTCGCACAATTAATTCTAGGCGGAAATGCAAAGTAACGTCCGCTATAATAATTGATAACGCATTTCCGCAAAGTAACGCCATCTTCAGTAAAAAAAAGTATATTGAAATACAAACTTAACTCACCATCATAAGTTTTTGTAACCGGTGATTCTAGAAGATATTCCCTGGTGAAGTAAGAAGGATCTTGACTCGATACAGAGTATCCTGGAGATGAGGGTTCCTCTACTGGAACAGTTACGTATTTAGTGCCTCTAAATCGCGCAGTGGAAGAACCAGCTGCCTGTGAGGTTTCCGTGAATGCTGGTTCAGTGGTTGTGGAAATTCTTTGACGTGTTCTTGCGGTGAAAGCAGACGGTTCAGTGTTAAATGTTGTGAGTAGTCTTGAAGTGAACCCTGTTGGGATATTATTGCGTGTTGTCTCAAAGTACTCCTGTGTTATCGTGTTGGAGGTGGGTGTGTTAGTGTACCTTCTTCTTGGAGTTGCATAATTTGGTGTGGTAAACTCAGTTGGATCGTTTGTGAATTGTTGTCTTGTTTTGGTTATGTAATCAGAATTTTCCTGATTTATGGTATTTGAAGTGGTTGTTGTTGTATATCTTCTCCTTGGAGTTACATAAGTAGGAGTGGTAAATTCTGCTGGATCGTTTGTGAATTGCTTTGTCTTTGTTGTGTAGTCAGTAGTTTCTTGATTTATGGTATTTGAACTAGTTGTTGTTGTATACCTTCTTCTTGGAGTCACATAAGTCGGAGTAGTAAATTCTGTTGGATCGTCTGTAAATTGTCTTGTTTTTGTTGTGTAATCAGTAGTTTCTTGATTTATGTTATTTGAACTAGTTGTTGTTGTATACCTTCTTCTTGGAGTTGCATAAGTTGGGGTGGTAAATTCTGTTAGATCGTCTGTAAATTGTCTTGTTTTTATTGTGTAATCAGTAGTTTCTTGATTTATGGGATTTGAAGTAGTTGTTGTAGTATACTTTCTTCTTGGAGTCACATAAGTTGGAGTGGTAAATTCTGTTTGGTCATTTGTGAATTGCCTTGTGGTTGTTGATATAGGGCCTGATGTGTCTTGGATTATAATATTGGTACTGGGTGTAGTTGTATATCGTCTTCTTGGAGTTACATAAGTCGGTGTAGTAAAATCACTTGGGTTGGTTGAGAATTCCTGTGTAGTTTTTGGTACATAATCATTAGTTTCTTGATACGCGTTCGCAATTGTGAAGTATTCTAATTGTCTTGAACCTTTAGTTCCAAATGTCGTTGTTACTTTAGGAGGATTGTAACTAGTAGTAGAGTCATACTCTGTTGAAGGATATCCTTTTGATTCGGTTATAGCAAATATATTAGGTGAAGTAGGATTAATCAAAAGGAAGTTGGTGGAGGAAATCTTGGGGGAATCATAATCTGTGGTTGAGTATGATAGTTTTGGTGACGGTATATTTGTCTTTGGTATATCGAAGGTAGTGGAAGATATTTCAGGAGCTTCAGTAGAAAATGATTGTCTGAAATTCTGTGTTGATAGTGTATTTATTGGATAAGTTGTTTCAAATGGTGTAGTAGATATTTTGGGTGATTCAAACTGGGAAACACTGAAGGCGTCTCTGCTTGTTGTTTGGACAAAATCTGCGATTCCTGTTGTCCTATAAGTCGGAGTGCTTGGATATTCTTCTTGAGTGTATGTAGGGGTTTTGCTATCGGTGAATTCGTTGTATTGTGGACTGGTGTATTTATACAATGGTATTGTTTCTGTAGCAGGTTTGGTGTTTTCATCAAAGCTTTGTATGTTCGGCGGCGGTGCAGTTACGAGTTGGTGCGTGGCTATTGCTAGTGCTGTCTCCGCGCTGAGTTCTGCAGAACAGAATGTATAACGTAAAGGTGTGGTCGTCAAGCTTTAACATAAGTTTTACTGTACTTGTTAGTAAAAGCGGTTGCGATTGTAAGTATTGTTTAGTTCATTAGAAGAATAAGAACAAATAAATAACATTTAGGTCCCCACTTGACATGCCTTTTTGTACAATAAATATTGATCGCTGTTTACTTTAAAATAATTTTATTTTACGGTTATGAAGAACAGAACGGCTGAAATTATAATAGAAAAAGAAGAAGAAGAAAGAGAGTGCTCTGTGCTTAAAATTGCCAAGTTTTTGTGCTATTAACATAAAATAAGCCTGTAATTAACTATTAACAATGAAAAGAACTTCAGTAAATATATATCTTGTAGTATCTCGTACCTTCGACAGTAGTTCTAAATTCTGTGGTGGTTTCTTGATCCCTTGCCTTCAATTTCAAAAGATCTTCAAGTTGATTTTGGTTGATGCTGGAGCTGTATTTCTTACTCTGTCTTGTCGCTTCGTCTTCATTTGTAGCGGATGGATTTTGATCGTTCGATTCATCTTTCAATGCGACTAAGGGCCTTTTCTGGATCTTATTAACTTTCTTTGGTTCTTGCTGTTCTAGAGTAGGATCTTCTATTCCATCTGGACCAAATAATATTATGTTCCTTTTATCTATTTGAAGCACTAATTTTTTACTTAAATTACTCCATACAGTAAAACAAAACCTTGTGAAAAAACTTTGAACATCTATTATTTATTAAGTTATGTTCTTGTTTACTGAGAAATATGTATGCGTATATACAACGTTCACTAAGACCTATAAGAACTAGAATGGCTGTTATAGTTCATCTTCCATTCGACCAAAATATTACTTGATGTTAAATAACAAAAAAATCATATATGGTATTCAAGGAGAACTGTTGAAATACACCGACATCATCTTTATTGCTAATTCAATATTTACATTGTTTAGCAAACACAATATTGAACTGAAATGATTTCAATTATAAAGGTGTTTTTTCTTTCTCGTTTTCTAATTTTCCCTGAGAACGATTAATAATTAATACCTATGTCAAATATTAATCTTAGGTAACTTTACGTCACACGGTATATTTGAGAATATTCTAGTATATTGAGTCAGTAAATGTTATACTTTAATTAAACTATGAGTATTATTTGTTCGTGGCACAATTAGCTATACTGGTTTATCTGAACAAATTACAATATTAACTAATTATTTAATGTCAAGTAATATATATTAGCTGCAATCCTTAACTTTAAGCTGTTTCGATAAGTGTGCTTCGGTAATTACTGGTGATAGTCGATTTCAACTGGTAATTTTAAATGACGTTGTCACTTTACATTAGATGCGACTGTAATCATTACATAGTATAAAACAAAGTCCCCTACCGCGTCTGTCTGTCTGTCTGTTCGCGATAATCTCAAAAACTCCTAAACGGATTTTCAAGCGGTTTTCACCAGTGGATAAAGTGATTCATAGGAACGTTTTGGTATATAATTTATCAAGGATTTTTTTATAATCAGGGCGGGACAACGTTTGCCGGGCCCGCTAGTATAACGCTAAAACCCATATGGTGTTATTACAAAAAAGTTAAATACTTGGTTTAAAAAGGTTTCGAATTAAATGCACCGCGCTCGCCCGAGGCAAGTTCGCGTTATCCTTTTTCGCAAGTCTAACCTAACGTAACCAAAGCGAGACAAAAGGGCAAGATGGCGAACATTCCGCGAGCGCGGTGCATTTAATTCGAAACCTTTTTAAAGCAAGTATTCAATACGTATTTAAGTTTTTTGTAATAACACCGATAAGGTTTAAAAATATTTTACTGTGCAATAGATTACCATATTAATATAGACGTTGATACCACTTTATTATTATTTTTTTTATATATTTATTATTAATACTTTACAGGTTAAAGCGTTTGTTTACAATCTCATTTGATCACCGTATCATCAGCCTGTAAGAGACCCACTGCAGGGCCATAGGCCTCTTCCCGAAGAAAGGTATAAGCATAATCGCATAGCTTATGACGTATTGGCGATTTCAAACTATGAAAAATTCACAGTTCTATGTTTTCCCACATATAGTAGTACTACAAAAACATTTCTCAGGTTCAGGCTTCCTTACGATGTTTTCCTTCACCGTCAGTCGATAGTTTTATCTATTGAAATAAATATACGCGATTAAAAAAAAAAATCTTTAGTACATACCGGGGTTTGAACCAGCGGATATCGGAATAATATTGCACCGGTCAAACCACTAGACCACCATGACTCGTCTGATGTCAAATGACATTATGTTCTGAGGTGGTAAACACGTTAAACCTAAAATGCCCTGAGCTTGCCGTGTTTTTGTCTAAATTATATGATCAGTGACGTGCACTGGCATATGAGGCGTGCCAAGTAGGTTCTCAGAGGTAACGAACCTATCACTGATTAGTTGAAAATCATTTAACATCTTGTGAAATATATGCCTCGTACTAAAAGCGTTCTAAAAAGAAGCGACTGAATATCAAATTGTATAAATTAATCTACCTGTGTCTCCAATACTCTGTAGTGACTCTTCGATTTCGACAGGATCCTCGGTGAGTGTTGTAGGCTGTGCGGTAGTTGTTGTTGTCGTTGTGGTAGTTGTGCTGGAGACAGGCCGACGGCGGGTCGCAAAGGTGAACCCTCTACGTGGTGTGGTCGAGACGCTGGATGGTGCCTGAGTTGTGCCGGTCACTGTAATAGGGATTACATGATATAAGCGATGTTTGTTACACTTGTTTTTATTATGTGATATCCGCTTCAAAGAAAGAAAGTTTTAAGTGGGTTGCGTATAGTTACATGATCTCTTTAAAATCCTATATATTAGTTTACCAAATGTCATTGAAGACAGCTAAACTGGTATATTCATACCAAACAAATAATTGAATAACTTTTATAATAATTTAGAATCAATCAAAACTTTTTATAGCTTATAAGTGTCAGCGTTTGATCGAATTCTGATAAGCGCTGTTATAGTTCAAGATAATTACATGTTAAGCCTATAGAGCTCGCTTTCAAGAACTGAACTATACCTATACTAGCGGGTACGGCAGACGTTGTCCCGCCCTGATTAAAAAAAAATCCTGGAGAAATTATATACCAAAACGTTCCTCGTGAATCACTTTATCCACTGGTGAAAACCGCATAAAGATTTGTTCAGTACTTTTTGAGTTATCGCAAACAGACAGACAGACAGACGCGGTAGGGGACTTTGTTTTATACTATGTAATGAAGTTATTGCCGAAAGATTTTATACACGAATAGATATCTAGGTAGCCATTATAAAAAGCTTTTAAAGAGTTGTTTCCCTTCACGGAAGCAGTGGCTCATTGCAGGATTCGCTCCTACACCGATTGATACAATATCATGCGGATTCCACTGAGCCATCATTGCAATGTGCGAGGTTGACTCTCATGTAAATTTATATGAAATTATAAACTTTACATTGCATTATAAACTTTATAATCATTATCATTATATAGTATAAAACAAAGTCCCCTGCCGCGTCTGTCTGTCTGTCTGTTCGCGATAAACTGAAAAACTACTGAACGGATTTTCATGCGGTTTTGACCAGTGGATAAAGTGATTCATGAGGAACGTTTTGGTATATAATTTGTCTAGGATTGTTTTTATAATCAGGGCGGGACAACGTCTGCCGGGCCCGCTAGTATAGTTATAAAATTACATATGTATTTATATTTTAGGCCCAGAATTACGATCTCACAAAGCGTTGACGTTAACGGCTATCTAACTAATAAATTTGGCTAAAACGGCTAAGAAAATTTAAAATTAACAAAGATTCGCGAACGTTTTACTGCGCTGTTTGTTTCATCTCAAACAATCGTTATCATTAATCTTATCTGAGAAAAAACGTGCTCCATTGTTCGTGCATCCATGGACCGTGAAATAGCGGATGCGTGTACAGTGCAGTGCATATAATTGACCCGCTATTATGTTTTGTTTTGTAAACAATGCAAAGTTGGATTTGTTTTATCTTGATTAATCTACCGCGACAACATCATAACCATATATATATTCATGTATATTGTATTAATTTATTGAGTTCGTTGATGTCTTTTTAATGACACTTAAAATATTTTCTTATACAATTTATACTTATATATTAGTATAGTTTCTGCCCGCGACTTCGTCCGTGTGGAATAGTTACTTTAGGGTAATTAACACGCAGCGAAAGCTCTCAAAAGGAAAAAAAACTATATTGAAACATTCTTCATTGGTGCTCCGCTCCTATTGGTCTTAACGTGATGATATGTAGCCTTCCTCGATAAATGTGCTCTCTAACACTGAAAGAATTTTACAAACAGTAGTTCCTGAGATTAGCGCGTTCAAACAAACAAACAAACTCTCCAGCTTTATAATATTAGTATAGATATATATTTTCCAGTTCGTTATTCAAAGTTTTACATTTACAACTAATAAGATTCTCCTTTCAGGCGTTCGAATATTGTCCTGGAAGTAATCTATACAAAAATCGATATCTTTGTCTGAGATCGACCAAACTCCAACCATGTCTTTACGATCATTATGAAAGTTAGCACATATTTGGAGCGACAATCGATCTATGGTTAGCGTATTCGGACGTCGTGATGATCGACGAATATTGGAAGCCTTGAGAACGAGACAGAACGTCCGGTGAAGGAAATTATCGTGAAGATTTCATAACATGTTTGTAAGTATTTATCTTAGAGCACCTGGCTAGCTACCATCCTCAAATTGCAAATATGTAGACAAGCACCAATAGCTGTGTTCCGGTAGTTGCACATGAGAGAATATGCCGCTCTAGATTTAGCGTGTTTACCAATGTCTTTTCCGTGTTACAATGTCATTTAATATCGGGTGTGATAAAATGCTAAAATCTATAAAACGTAAAAAATACCGGTATTTTTTCGTGGTCAAGAGCTTAAGCTATCAATTTTACTATAATTCGACAGTAGGTGATGTTAAACCGTATTTTATTGTTGTTAGGTTTTATATTGCAATTTAAGATTGACCAGGCTATAAGCGGTTTCTAGTCTAGTCCAGTAGTACGATTATAAAGATATAAAATCTGAATTTTGTTTGTAATGAATAAATAAAAAAATACTTAACAGATTAAAAAAAATTATTTCATCTATAGAAAGTTGTATTACCAGCGAGTAGCGTGGGAGGTCCGTTTTATTTTTAAATTGCAAATTAACATGAGAAAAGTCGCGACCAATAGTTAGTGGTTTATAAAATGGATCACTCTTAATACTGCTGTTTCGAAAAAAAAAATATTTTCATTGTAATATGCTACCAATTTTATAGTTTACAAAATAAAATATTTTATTCTGCATTTATTATAACGTAACATATATAACATAATTAAGTCTACAGACTTAGTGATATATCAATACTATTCAACGAGTTCGAATCAGGCATAATATGTAAATATGGAAAAAGAATGATTGTTAATTCAATTTATTGAATTTATTGGTTATTACGCATTTATCATAATGGGTTTAAATGTTGTTAGTAATTACTTTCCTTAGAGCGGATTGCGGAACAACCATTAACCTTCATTAATCTGTTACTTATTCTGTAAAACACATACAGATAATAAATTATGTTCGTTTTATTTATCTGTAATTTATCAAACTAATATAAGTGGTACTGATATTCTTCATAAAATTAAGAAAGTGAAATAATTCAGACTGTAATTGATTTAAAAATTAAAAAAAAAAACATTTATTCCATTTTTTTCAGTTTTCACTTTTCACAGCGGTCTTTATGGTTACCTCGACTTTTTTTTAAATGAAGTTTTTTGAACCCGAGCTTTACACTTCTCCGTATGATTTTTTAAACATTTTCCTTCATACGAAGCTCATCCTGACGATACAAACACAACAATGGAACAATTAGTCACATAGGTGCATCCGTTCTCGAGCCATGTGCTTACATATTCAAAAACTAATTTCTTTTATATAGATTCGTTAAAATGTAGATTTAACAGATATAATTAGAAACTCGGTGGTTTGGCTTTAGTCAACGACGATGCATTTATTTTTAACGGGACGGTCGTGACGAAGGCAATGGAGATATATCGGATAGAGCAAACACAAAGCTGCAATTTACAACGTGTACCACAGTGATAAATCTGATCTCATTTGTCTGTAAATTCCATTGCACAACGTTAATCGGTGATTGTAAAGTTTCACATACCGGTTGGTGTGAGAATTGTTGGCTTTTTTTTTCAGAAAATCATTTTATTTAACAATAGTATTATTACGTTTATCAATTAGAACAATATTTAGTGTATTAAAGTGGACGTTACTTTGCACATCTACCTGGAATTGATTAATTGCTATCACGTATTATTGGAACAAAAAACCTATGATTTTATTTGTGTGAGATGTACCTGACAAAGTTAAATCTGAAAGTAGTTATAAAAAGTTATGCAACTAACTTCCAGTATAATACACTAAATAATGATGAATTTCCGCAAAGTTACGCCTTTTTCAATTATATATTTAGCGTGTAAGAGTAGCACTATTGTGTTCTTATATCATTTATTTCACAGGATATTTCATCTCGGTCCTCAGAAGTGGCAACCTGTTAAGAATGGCCTCAAGACTACAGTCTTAAGTGTACAGTATCTCTATTTACTACTTCATAATGTAAACAAAGGTTTATTTTTATTTATATAGTCGATCACAGTCTTACTTGATTTTAAATGAAGATGTGGTCGAAGCCTAAAATAGCTAGCTGTATTACAGCATTACATTACGCGATTACATTATTTATTTCAGTCGAGCCATATATTTCTTTCTCAGTTTTTCTTTGACACATAGTTTATTATATATATTTTACGTGCAAATTATTTAATTACACCTCTTGTCAATTATCAAATATGTAGACATTGCATCATACGCATTCAGTTTGGTCTTTCAGGGCATATACTTTTTATTGTATGTACTTTATAGGAAAGGAAGGGCATTTGTGCCTAAATGCTCAGTGATCATTTTTACGATCAATCTGCGTGGATTTTGTACAGACTAATAACATTTTCAATCCATGCATTATTGAGTTAACAACAGTTACTGTTAAAAACAAATTTTCAGTTCATTCTTGCATCTAAACTCTCATGAACTTATAAGTATGACAGCTTTTTCGATAAAACCGTATACTATATACAAATATGATAGATTTCAAGTAATATGTGAGCACTTATAAAAAGAAGAATCTTTTTTTAGGAATTCCACGCTTAATAGTGAGAAACTTATAGGAATCTATGACCTAAATTTTATAATATCGCTACATCGTCGACCGATATCTCAACGAGACCGTGAGAGAACGGAGTTTCAGACCAAAAAAGATGCATGTCAACTGACAGACAATAGAGTTTCTCACGAGTTCAAATACTTATGGTGTATTGCAAGTTGCACTGATTACTTATATCTAATATGCATTTTCAGTGTGTGATTACGTAATGTAATTATTATAGACAGAAATCATTTGTATTATATCTAAAGACTGATGTTATTTGTTTATAAAAACTTGGGAAGTATTTTCAGACTTTTGAACCATGCATGAGAATATGGAAAGTCCATGTTATGCACGTAAAAGAATCAATTACACTTGTTAATGCAATTCCGATTTATATAACCAGAAAAGTTTTGAGTATAAAAGTTGACGGATGTAGGAGTAAGGGAAAACCGTAAAGGGTTTGGATGGTTTGTGTGAAAAATGATATGTGTATAAAAGATGTGAATACTGAGATGACATCTGGCGGGGGAGCGTGGAAAAGGAAAATATCTTGTGCCGACCCTACTTAGATGGGATAAGGTTAAAAAGAAATTAAAGTCTATACTCGTATTCTTATCTATTATATTTAAGGCTTTCTATAAATAAGGAGTCGTTTGACCGGTGGAATGTCAATTATTTGCAGGTTCGAACCCCGGTATGTACCAACAGGTTTTTCGGAATTCGCGTTTATTTATCTATTTAAATTGGTAGCGTTATCGGCAGATGTTGAAGGAAAATATCGTGAGAAAACTTGAAACATAGAACTGTGGATTTCTCAGAGTTTAAAATTGCCAATACGTCGTGGAATGGCGTTGTGATTACCTTCCTTTGGGAAGATACCTATGGCCCTGCTGCGGGTCTCGTACAGTCTTATGATCACGGCCTTTAGTATGATTATCTAAAAGGAGGAATATGTGGTGCTTATGTATATATATGTCGTTAAATATCAAATTGAGCCAAATCTAATTTTAGCCGTTCATAAGGCTTAAAGTTTTTTTATAGATTTTCACATGTAAGATTTGAATATCATAGATTGAAACTAAAAAAAACATGAACGGGAAAATTTGGATTTCCTTGACGGTAAATAAAGACTTTAAAAGAAAATCTTTAAAACAATTAAAGATCTCATATGAGCGATTAAATTTAGAATTGGCTAATTTTGAAAATTAACGTACCTATATATCTATGATGTGTAGATTTTGATTTACTTTAAAATGAATATTTCTTACTTTATAGCGAGTGTATTACGTTAGGAACTTTCACGTGTACAACGTAATTTGCAGACAGAAATGATTTGCAGTAACAAATGAGTTAGCCGTGGACGATGTGAGAGGAGATTGCATAACCGCAAGAAAGCATGAACGCGTTATCCACCGGAGCACAACGATACACTTGACCGACTGCTTTCACTCATCTGTATCCGCTCCTCATCTCTTTAGGGTCATCATTCAGACAATTTCATCGCGTTATTATTTAATTCTTAATCGAGAACCAATTTGATTCAGCATTGTTCCATGTATCTTATACGTTCGTTGTTTAACAATATTCAAAAATATATATCTTTTTCTGTGTAGTCCTTTGCAAACGAAATTATTTCATTCTTGTAGCTGTTCTTTGTTGTTTTTGTTTTAAGCTATAACTGATAGTATCAGTGTCTTTTTTTGTAATTGGGTCTTTTGTTTTTTAAGTAAAATTTTAGTTTTAGTTAATTTTCTGTCAAATTTTCCCACATACACATCGTTTCTACAATGTAAGATGTGTAATTTTCAGTATACTCACAGAGTATATAATATAGAATTGTCGGATTGAACCCAGTTTCGTAGACCTAATAAATAAAACACACAACTGCATGCAAACGTCATTGTATCTAATAGTAAGCTCAATGTTATACAAAAATAGGCGGCTGAATATATATTGGCTGATAGAAGTGTGAAGAAACTATTTTTTTTATATCATAGGGGCTAACGAACAGGTGGGTCACCTGATGTTAAGTGATTACCACCGTCCATAGACACTTGCAACACCAGGAGAGTCGCAAGTACGTTGCCATCCTGTGTTCGCGGGAGGTGGGAGGGGGGAGTGGGGAAGGAGGAAGGGGAAGGGAGGTGGGTTACTCGGCGCTCTCACTGACGGAACGAAACGCAACAATGCAAGCACTGTTACTTCACGTCGGTTTTCTGTGCGAGGGTGGTACTACCCCGGGCGATCGGACCCATTCATGCTGAAACCAGTAATAGCTTTCGCGTGGTTCTACCACCTAAAACTAGCTATTGTAGCTGGTTTATAACATCAAGTCGGATACAAATACTTTATCATCCGGCAAGAATAGAAATAGCATTCTATTATACATATATATTTTCTTTTATAACACGCCAGACAGGACTGAGTTTTCATAGCCTTAAACTTAACAAGGTTTGCATCGCCCCAGTCAGGTGCAAACTCAAGTGCCAAGTTCATAAGGTTGTAAGCTGATCATATCTGCTCGCGGCTTCGCTATTGTTAGTGTAGATTGATCTATGCTTCGGGAACAGTATTCGTTTTCTAGATGAAAGGTAAGTATAAGTAAGTAAAGGTAAGTAAGTATGAAAGGTATCCTTTTTGTATGACAATGTGTATGCAAAATTTCATAATGATAGGTTGAGTAGTTAAGACATGAAAGCGTAACAAAGAAACAAACAAACTCCCTTTCGCATTTACAGTATTACTTAAGTTTTATAGAAAATTATATATAAAAAAATATTTGTTCTATCAACATAAACCATTGGCATTATGTACAGTCTCTTTAATAAAATTGTTATATAAATTAAAAAATATTCGCTCTATTAAATAAATTCTAGTTACAAATAAGGAACAACCCTAACGTCGTATTGACGGAAAAATCACGATCTCTATGTAGATATAATGATTATAGAGTTTATTTGAATAACTAGGTACTACTGCATTCGTTTTTACATTGAACTGAGACAGAATCGATTTACTTTTTTCTATTTTAAATTTTGTCCAGTTATTGCTAAATTTGTTTCGCCAATTTTTTGTATATTACGGAAATCTTTTTCTTACAGTTTCATAATATTTTATATATGGTAACTACTGTAAATGTATTTTTAGAAATATGTAATAACAAATTATGTTACAGTGTCACGTATTCATTTGATTATAAATCGTACAAGAAAACTGTTAATAAAATGAAATTTTTCGTTATGCCATTTCATTACACAGTATAAAACAAAGTCACGTCTGTGCGCGATAAACTCAAAAACTACTGAACGGGTTTTCATGCGGTTTTTAACCTGTAGATAAAGTGATTCATGAGAACGGTTTAGGTATATAAGTTTTCAAAGTTTTTTTTTTATAATCATAGCGGGGCAACGTCCACCGTGCCCGCTAGTAAATTATAAATTAAATTTTAAAATATGAAAAATCATACAACATTTTTCCTAGAAAGAATTAAAAAAAAACAAATTTGTTACGTTATTATATAAAAATTACTTTTGATAATTCGCATAAAAATAAATGAGTCAACATCACTCCATAGTATAAAACAAAGTCCTCTGCCACGTCTGTCTGTCTATCTATTCGCGATATACTTAAAAAGTACTGAACGGGTTTTCATTCGGTTTTCACCAGTAGATAAAGTGATTCATGAGGAATGTTTAGGTATTTAATTTGTCAAGGTTTTTCTTTTACTGACAGGTCGGGATAACGAACGCTGGATCCGCTAGTTTTAAGACAAATTCAAGCAACCATAGACGAATATAAACAATTTAAGTTTATATGACATGTAAATTACTATCGTTACACTTGCGCAATTATTCGAACATTGCAGAAAAATAACTAGAAATATTTACACGATTTTAACTGAAGAAAAAAAAACCCTACTAATATTTCTATGCTCTTTCTCCCACGGCTATTGTTGTAGAAATTCCACGGGACTCGAAATTGTCGCATCGGTTACGTAATCGCCTTTAAAAATAAACCCGAGCCTCAAACATCGAACTGGAACTTTCTCTCGTGAATAGCTCGTTATGTTTTATTGTATACATTAAAATGCTTTCTTCAAGTAATATTAATAATAATCATATAAATATATTTTGCGACTTCTATTCTAATGTCCAATAGTTATGTGTATTGTCGTCAAATTACAAAATGAGTTAAATCCAATTTTAATTGTTCATATAACATGTTTATTTTTTTTCCCAGTTTTTATGCACTCGGTGTATTAATGAATAATGAAGTTCAAATTTTGCCGTCCATAAGGTTATTCGTTTTTTTTTATGATCTTCATATTTTAGATGTATAAAATTTGAGGATCTTCTAAAATAACGTAAAATATATAGAATGCCTAAAGTTGGATTTAGTTCATTTTGAAATTTAACGACTCATATATTTTATTATACTTTCTGGGTTATTATAGCATTTGACCACATTCACATCTGATTTTAAATTACGAAATGGTCTAAGATGATAAACACGCTCAACCTAGAGAAGGCTCTCAAGCTCAGCTACTGAAACACAACCATAGTGTTTTGATTTTATTTTTTAATCAATCTACTTGAAGGCAAAGACTCGCTAATTCCATTTTTTTTGTGACACTCAACTTAACTGTTGCATGTAATTAAAAACGTAAACAAAAACAAAACCAATTGCGTTTTTGGTCTTTATTATTGAGATTTTAAGCGTAGTCTCGAGCCAGTATACATTATTTTATACGGATTTATATCTATATATATAATAAGCATGTAAATCTAACGTGTCTGTACTTTTTAGATTTTCGTGACAAAAATTGCTGCAAGTGTCTTGGAATAAGTAATAAAATACATTACAATCATTTTCAGAAATGTCTGTCTGTCTGTTTGAACACCTATCACTGCTAAAGTACTGCGTTCACTATAAAACCTCGTAAAGTATATCCTCGTATAACATTTAGTCTCGGTTTCATTGTAATCGGTCCACTTTATCAAAAGTTATTGTAATTTTAATAAGAATGCGACTTAAGTAAGAGAGAAAAGTAGATAAGTAAATGGACTTAATATATCTGAATATAATGATGAATACATATTTGACGAACGTGGTGATTAACCCTGTGGTTTTCCTCGCGAAGAGGCTTTTGTCCAACAGTGGCGTACTGGTTGATGTTATAATTATTTCTTATGGCCTATATTAAAATCAAACATGACACTAACGACTTAAAGGATCATGTACTTATTGTAGCAATCAATCGTTCTCACTTGCACATTTTGGTGTAATAACCAATAATGGACGCTTTTAAACAAAATAGCCTCTCAATGATTTCAAAGTCGAACGAATTGAGTACACGGTTTTGTACGAGCAGAAGCGCTAATCGTTTCACGGTCACTTCTAGCCACGGTTATTGCTACAACGATTTCGGCAATGACTTTAAATTAATGATGATTGACGCGTCACTAACCTATTATCAATTGACGTGTCAGGTTTATATTGCGTCACAGAGTTTATTACTGTGAGTGTAATTCCATAAGAATTAACTTTTAATTCACATATCCGAACGAAAACAGAGAGTCTAAAAAGGCTTTTTTAATAGTCTCAGATTACAACTGTAAGTTTTTTTCTTTCTTTTATTTTTGCCGTTCGATATTCTAGTATACTTGCTGCCACTGTCGATCGATAATGATATAACAAGTTTCTTGCGATCGTCTCAATGTTCTAACAAGATGGTGGCCGCCTTATTAGGACTTTCCAGGGAGTCTCTACGGTGGTAGAGCCACGCTGAAGTTACTACTGGTTTCAGCGTGAATGGGTCGGCTCATCCTGGGTAGCACCACCCTCTCATAGAAAACCGACGTGAAGTAACAGTGCTTGCATTGTTGCATTTCATTTGGTCAGTGAAAGCGCCGGAAGCTCACCTCCCTTCCCCTTCCTCCTTCCCGACGTGCTATATCAAAATTCGGTTATTGTACTACTTTTATACTATGTAGGATTTAGCGACTGTCGACAGTTTCACCTGATATTAAATGATGACGCATCGTAATATACCTACTAATAAGTTAAATCTAGAGGATGATTAGCTTTTAAGTGCATCTGATGCAACGCATCTATAGATCCCTGGGGACAGATTTTTGTCTTAATAGCTAATTACACAGGCGGATTTCATTAAGATATCTTCCTCCACCAAAAAATCAGGTTCATTGCAGGAACAGAACTTACGTTAACCGACGCGGTATTTAAATATATACTTTTATAGTTTCCGTTAAGGGTGCTTCTAGTAGTTTCATGAAAGAAGTGGAAATTCTTCGATGTTTTTGTTTTTTCTTTTTGTACCGCCATCCACTTTCAAATTAACTTCTTATACGGATGTAACATCTATCAAATTGAAAAGAGAAAAAGTCATAGAAAATGAAATGCACCAACAGATATTTCTATTTCTAATGGAAATGCAAATAGTCTGCAACTGGCAGGATTTGTCATCATCATCCTGTAAGAGAGTCACTGCAGGGCTATGTGCGTTTTCTCGTAAGAAGGTAAGGGCATATTAATCACATCAACCCACGGTGTAATGACATCTCAAGCTCCGAGAAATCCGTTCTATATTTTTTCCAGATAAGGTGGTATTACAAGAACATTTCTCAAGTTCAGGTTTTCTCACGATGTTTTCCTTCACCGTCATCCGATAGTGTTACCAATTTAAATTAGTAAATGTACGTGAATTCAGAGAAAATCATTAGTACATGCCGGGGTTCGAACCTGCGGACATCGGATTGATATTCTACCGGTCAAACCACTAGACCGCTACGACTTGTAACACCCGAAATGTTCTCAGGTGATCTAGACGGTCATTATTAGGTGTCGAGTGTGGCAATGAATCGTTTGCAATATTACCCGACTGTTTAAAATTAATTTCAAATCCAGGCCACGTGAACAATACAATGAACATTTCATCTCTTTAAAAATCCTTAATAGCGCTTTGACTGACTGAAATATGGAATCATTTACTTCTGCATATACTTGGACTCACCGCACTGAGTACTAATTGATTTATAGAAATAGTATTATAAATAAGAATATGTTTTACTCGAAATCTTTATTTATTCCAAATCATTATATATATTCGAAAGGATTGCTACTGCGTTAGAGCTTTCGGTGAAGGAAAGAAAACATTATTATTAGAAAACATTTTTCTAAGTCTGGTTTTCAAAGCTGGAGTTGCTGTTAACCGTATAATAAAAAAAGATAGACTTCAATCATATTGCGTCCTTTTCCACGACATGAACGCAATAAGTTTTATCTTACGTTAAATGATCATGTAGGCCATGGTTACGGTCAAACAGCACCACACTGCTGTTAGTATTTAGTCATATGCGTTAATAGGTCTAATTGTGTTCTCAGATTTGCGTTGCGTATAGCAGACCAGTCACGCATGCACAGTACTTCGGCTTAGATCCAATTTATACCAGATCGATATCTAGGGCGATGTATTTCCGTGTTTGTTGCATATACCTTACGTACTAGTGAGAAATCGGTGTGGCGAACCGACAAAAAAAGCTTAGGGTTGCAAGCAAAAGAATATTTACGTTGAAGTCTGAATTTGACGTTTCTAATAAATTTTATATTTGGCTACCAATCCCCTAGATTATTACTGCCATTGTGAAGAGGTTACAAGTGTTTTATATTACAAGTGTTTTGCGATAATTTCAACATTTTAACAAGATGGTGGCTCCCTTGGTAGAACTTTTCCGGGAGTTTTTATGGCATCTCAGAATTCATGCTTCGTAGTATTATCTTTCCTCCACTTCACTTATGCACAGTAACCGTATAATATATAATGCCACCCATATTACACAATATAGTGTCAAATAACACAAGATTATGAATAAAATATAAAAGCCACTAAATGACAGACTAAAATACCACCAAGAATACCTTACATTTTGAAAACGATTTATTTTTTTAAGTTTGGTAATATATTTGCAGTTAACTAAACAGTTCCTTTATTACGCTCTCACTTCTCAGTTACTCGACTGATCATCATAATTTACATACGTGTTTTAACCAGTTTAAACCACTACATTAGTTGTACTGTCAAATGCGAATCCAGCATTTATCTCTGCCATGGGACATAAGGATCAAACAAGTGTAGAGTGTACCTTTTCGTCTTTGGGATTCATTCTTAATCAAGCATACAAGCAGAAGAATAACTATAAAAACACTTATAACACTGTTAATGAAGGGTTGAAGAAATAAGTAACATGTTAATGAATGATAATTCACTGTAATGTTTTCTACCGAAGATTCTTTGCGAAGGGACAACAGTCCTATTCCTAATCAGGCATTGGACTGGAATTACCAGGGTAAGCGGAGACGTGGTCGACCTAGACAGACTTGGCGAAGATGTGCTCACAGACTCTTCTAAGATTGGGCTTACTTGGAGCGAGGTGAAGTGTGAAGCCATTGACAGAATGAGATAGAAAAAATCACGTCTGCCCTCTGCCCCTACAGTTTCGGGACATAAGATCTCAAAATAGCGAGAGGTTGAATATATCTTGTAATTTTTCAGGGTTCATTATTGGAGCAACGTCTCGATGGATATACTTTACGACCAGTCGATTTTCACGGCCTGATTGTTAAAGACGGAAGTATATTTATATTTTCGTTGTATTATTTGTAATTCCCCATCTTGGTTATTATTATCATCGGTACGCAAAAAGACACGAATGTTTTAGAATCGGTATTAACCTCTCAGAGTCCTTATTTATGGAAACAAGTTAGCGAGGGCCCTCCCTAAATCCGCTCTTGCGTACGTCATCATTTGTCATATTTATTGTCCTTCCTAAAGATTTTGAGGGTTATTTATAGCATTTGAATATCGATACGTATTATATAAGATCTTAGGATACTACCACTGAGTTATGCTCTCTCCGTTTAAACAACATATTACGACCATACTATAATAGGAGAAACTTGAAGAGATGTAATCAATTACTTGATTGGGTCGTATGACGACTTTCATGCCTTAGTAGAGAGCGATTTCACCTACTTTAAACCAGTTGCATAGGTTTGCTGTAATAGTTGCCAAGCCGTTTAAACCAGTAACCGTTTGATGACGATACATCTTCGTACCATTTTTTATTTCATCCCTCGAATATTCTTGAGCAAATATTGCCCGTACTGTTATTAAATGACGAATTTTATAATATATATATATATATAAAACAGAATTTAAAAAGTCGTTATAATAAAGCAAACTCTGCTATGGTTTGATAAAATTATGATAATTCCCACAAAGCCTTCGTTAGACTTATCAGTGACAAATTCGAAAAACAATAATGTACGCTTCTTGGAGTTCTGAACAAAATTATTTGAAATTTAAAAATAGAACATGAATTCATTAATAATAATTCATGTATATATATATACTAGCGGGCCCGCCAGACGTTGTCCCACCCTGATTATAAAGAAATCCTTGACAAATTATATACAAAAACGTTCCTCATGAATCACTTTATCCACTGGTGTAAACCGCATGAAAATCCGTTCATTCGTTTTTGAGTTTATCGCGAACAGACAGACAGACAGACGCGGTAGGGGACTTTGTTTTATACTATGTAATGATATATATAAGACTAGTATTAAACCAAGAAAACTTGCTTTAAACATTAATTAAACCTGCAACCACTCTGTAAACATAAAAATGACATTTACAATAGTTTATGTTTAAATTTTTACTTTCTACTATTTCCATTTAATATTTAAAAAAAGTTTGTAACCTACTACACGGAACGTGACGAAACTCTAGATAATATAGAAATACGTTTTCCAAACATATATTTTAATAGGTCTGAAATGATGATTGTAAATTTATTTTTATCTTTTTAATTTTCTGATAAATTCCACTGATCATTAATGCGACGTTACCTTTTTTCTCTATTGTTGTATTTTTGGAATGAAGACAAAAACGTGTTCATAGATTCTTATAAAATTTTGTACACGTTAAATATTTTCGTAATCGACGACAAGAATCCGTTATTAACCGGTTTTGGTAACATTTTATATACGAGAAGTAGATCATTCTAAAATTAATAACTTGTTGTTGTTGTTATTAATAAAATTTTCAGAATTATCAAAACACAATAATATTTTATTACAATAAAATAACGAGTCAAAAATAAATACTATATAAATAGACGAAACCGCCGATATGTGCTAGTCATATAATTGCTGTTATATTCCCAAAAGTATTGACATTACACCAGTAGAAGAATCATAGCGATTTGTTATAGAGTTTCTGAAAATAATGCAAACTAAAAATGCATTATAAATACTAATATACTTATAATCACAATAGTTTCTAAAGTTTTCTCTAGCATATAACCAGTAGTAAACATCTATAATTAAGATTGCACTTATATAGCGTCTATTCTTTATAAATGCATGTATTGAACTGTCATAGTGTAAATCTTATTGGTGTTTCAAATAAATAGTAAAAGGGCTTCAGTCACAAAGGTCGCGGATGACACTGACTCGCCTGTAGATTTCCCCCCATAAAGAAAACCCTCGTTAATTTGTTAGTACACAGTAAACTGGACTCACCGTTCGCCCCACCAGGCCTCCGGCGCGCGAAGTTGCGATTCGCTTGCGGTTTCTCATTCCGCCGTGCGCCACTACCGAAAGACGGACGCGTTCGTTTTTCCACCTCCGTTTTATCAGCTTCAATCGTTTCATTTTTCGCGGCATCCTTATCGATATCATTGCGACCCTTGAAACTCGTACCGCCTCGCCTTGAGAATTTGTTTGTGACCGTGCTGACGACACTAGCCGTGACCGTTTCGGCTTCCGCGGTCTCTGGTGGTGCAGTTGCTTTAGTGCGCCGAAGGAAACTGCGTCTCGGAGGCTGTGAACGAAGACCTATGGTTAGTATTATGTATTTATATTTCCTTATTTAGTATTTTAATGCGGTTTTCGTTTACAAATCGTTTTATTACCGTAGAATGATTTTATCTAAATGGAATGTTGATGATTTTAAATAACGATCGTGTTATATTATCCGGAGTCGTGATTTTCCTCAGTTAAATAAATCAGAATAAAAATTCTTTACTATTAAAATTTATGTCACGTTTTTTATACATAAATTTAGTATATAATACCAATACTTATACCTACGTAATGGAATAGAATAAAAATAACATAAATATTGTTTCTTTTTGTACCTATGTCTACGTGAGAATAATAATATATTTTACGTATTTGTGTTTTGATGTATTTTGATGAGCAGATTTACCCGTCGTTTTATTATCTTGGAATTAACTCAAACTGGTTAAATCAATAACATTTTAAAACTATAATTAAAACTGTAGTTCTACTTCTAATTTTATTGATGATAGTTTAATGGCCTCGTTAAATAGATTTAGTGATTATTCTAATTTGAGTCAATTTTTTACATGGAAAATTTCAAACGTTGTTGTAAATAAATGTCTTTAATTATTAATGAATACAAATTGGTATTATATTTCTTACACAACTTTATTGATGATTAAAATATTTCACTGTAATTTTACAAGCAAAGTCAGTGGGTAATTTTAGAGGTAATAACTAAAACCGCAAATTGCCAGTGAACGTGATCTGAGACTTAGATTTTACGGATAATTTAGCTACTACAAAAAACGTTAAGTATTATTCACGAAACTGTGGTTTTTTTATATCTACTTAACTAGATTTAATTAAAAAAGCCTTTAAATTCTAATCTTAACTAATATTATAAATGCAAATGTGAGTTTGTTTGTTTATTACGCTCTCACGCCTGAATGACTGACTAACTGATCATCATGTAATTTAGCATAACCGTTGTTAAAGGTACAGAAACGGACACGGGTACCGTTCATCACGAAATAAAGTACTCTTTCCGAGGTACAGGATAAATCTAACGAAACGAAGTTTATTGATCACAATTTATAAAAACACACTTTTACATATATGAGTGCTAGTCTAGTGGTCGAACCTCGACCATAGAGAAAAAAATATGATGAAAATATAAATGAAGAAAATCGGCTGAGAAACAGAGGAAGGAGACGTTTTTAACCGTTCCTCCACTGCCTCTTTATATAGGTATAGCTGATAAACCTCATAGTGTAGAGATAGTAAGCTGTATTACTATTGAACTAAAGGATCACGTGTTTGATCTCCTTACACACTGACCTTCGTGGGATGTGCATAACTGTCAGTTCCGCGTATACTTGTTTCATAAATATATTATAAGCTAGGTTAACAAAGACTAGCTAAAAAATTTAAGAATTACAAATTATTAAGCTGTAACGAGTTAAAAAAACAACGTCCTTCTAGAATATTTCGTATTCAATTGCGTACAAAAAGGAATTCTGTCATCGAAATATAATGCAAACTATATGCTTTTGTCTGTTTATGTTTTTAGAGATTTCTGTCGATTTGCATATAAATGTAAAGTTTTCCATATGACCGGTTATGGTGATGAGGTTACTACGTTTTACCCAACGATTCGGCAGGTTTGATAAACGTTGCATTAAAACAAATTTTACAAAACATATTTTCTCACAAAAGATTAGGATACAAGTTGATACATATTCGTCAACATTAAAATCCCAAACAATATGTCAAACCAATGCGGTGGTTATCTACATAAATATATTTTAAAAGAACACATTTCTTTATCTTATTTACTTAAATTCCGAGGTTTAATACAGTGTTACCTGATTTAGGTAAGTTTTTTTTTTAATTCGGCAACCAATCTTCTTCATTATTATTGCCATTATCGAGTAGGTACTAATATTACACGTGTCTTGTGATCATTTCTATATTCTAACAAGATTGTTGCTCCCTTGTTAGAAAGTTCCATGGAGTTTTTGTGGCATGTCAGAATTCATGCTCCGTGGTATTATGCATTTCCTATCCACTTGACTTGTGAATACTAACCGAATTATATTACTTAAAATGTCATCAAATATTACTGAAATATAGAGTCAAATAACAGAAGATTATGAATACAATATAAAATCTAATACATGACAGACTAGGATCGCGCCAAAAACTCTTAGGTAAGTTTCTTGACAAATCAACATTTTATGATCTGTCAACTCCAATCCAAAATGGCGTCTGACAAATGATGCTGAACTAAATTTTGACATCTATATTAAAAGATTCGATGTAGAAATCAAAATAGTTTACCACACGTTTAGCAACTCAGTGGGCATTTAACGAGTGATACGATAGATCTCTTTGCGTTTAAGAGCCTTCTAGAAACCGAGTGTAAATCTTATAATTCTACGATTATTTGTATGTTTTTGTAATTCTTGGGTAAAAAAATATGATAAGAACTCGGGTTTATTACAGAATTCATATCGAAGTTTTATAAAATTCTCAATGCATACAAGATTACTTTTTTATATAATCTACAAACCTACACATACACCCAACAATAATACAATTGATATATTTATATTTACGATAAGAAAATATGAAACAATGAACTGTAACGTTCCTAGGAACGATACGAATTAGGTATCAAGTGAAATCTGATAACAATAAACAGTCCAAATACATCGCTTTCGTGACTGACAGACGGACTGACATGTATAATGTATATAGAACCATTACGTACAAATTACACGTAGTGCATACAATCGTATTTACGAGTAGAACGAGTGGCGTTTCTGTTCTTTTTCTGTTGTTTAGGCAAGGCAATAATGCAAAAATCTATCAAAATGTTCAAAGAGACTATTTAAGCCATATATATAAATAACATTGAAGTGTTTTCTTTTTATACCAAATTTTAGCTTTCTAACAGTTTTAGCGTTCGACCGTAAGCTCAACTAATATTATATGATGATATAACCTAAGATAATAAGCACGCTACGCCTAAAGGGTAACTGGTTCCCAAGTGCAGCTGCCGGAAGACACAAACAGGTGCTTAGCGATAAATCTTCAATTTGAGGGTGGTAACTAGCCACGAGGATTTAGGAAGAGCCCTATGGTTGCTATGCTATTTTGCTATTCTATGGTTTCATCTTAATTTTTTCCTTCACCGAAAGCTCTTTGGTTGCGAGGATTCGAACCTACACCCATCGATGTGGTGTCGGAACACGCTATCAACTGACCCATCGTCGCTCTCTTGTTTGTTCTTCCGAAACTTCGAAATAAATCGTTTTCCTCAACACTTCCACTGGCAGATAGAGAACTTTTTAGACTACTAACAAACACCCGTGACTTCGTCTACATTTATAAACGATGACACACTAACTTATAATGTTACTACTTATGCAACTCACACCAATATAACATTTAAAGGCATTCTATTAAACTGAATATTATGAGATAAATAGTTAAGGATACATAGAACGACATAGGGCCCTTCCAGAAAAAAAAATTATTCAAAGGAGTAGATCAAATTTAAATTAATGCAAACGAAATTACGGGCTAAGACTAGTATAACATATTAATAACGAATGTAGTTTTTAAGTTATCTTGTCACAGAACTGACATTTATAACGGAAATCAGCTTACTCATCTAATTCTTTATACGTAAATTATCATAATTAAGCGTTATTAATCGCCGGCGGATTAATAAAACGAGTGGTCGACATTCAGCCATAATTCATTAGTATTTTAAGTTTAATTAATGTACTTTTCGATTTCGCTAATAGCTCTTAACAAAAAAAATCGGTTGAAAAACAGAGTAGGAAACTATACTTGATTGTTTTGCCTCAGTTTATTTATATACTAGCATATCTGTGCCCACTTCGTTGGGCGGTAAACATTTATAAAAAACTACTTTTTGTGACTTAAATATAAAAGTTAGACATATGCTGTCTCTGACTTTTTGTGTATTCAAGCTCACCAACTTTTCTCTAGAACTCAATCATATATCGTTAAAGCAGCGTTCGTAAGATACGTTTTCGTTCGACCGTTTTTTCTTCGACTTACTTTGAATTGCGGCTACCACAAAAAAGTCTTTTCATTTTTCGGGTTAATATAGCCTATGACCCTCACAAATAACGTGGCTTTCTATTGGTAAAAGAATTTTCAAAATCGGTTTAGTAGTCCCCGAGATTACCCCTACAACCTCACAAACTCACAAACTTTACCTCTTTATAATATTAGTATAGATATATATGACTAGTTCCCACGTCTTGTATAACCACGTGTCACTACGCTATTTTATCTTCGCAATCTAAAAAGTAAATATCCCACACGGTAAGTTAGTTGGACGCGGTGAAAGATTGTTAACTGAATGTTTCGTAATAACCACATTTTTATAGAGAAACGTGAACGTAGGAGTTGTTTTAACAAGACTTGTTAAAACTTTACCATAGATATTGTTTTTTTTTTATTTTCGTCCTCTATATATAAATACGCAGAGACAAGACAGCTAAGTTTATGTTTCTACTTTGTTTTTTTTTTGTTTAGTAGGCATTAAAGAGTAATAGTTACGTATTCGAGTCTTTATTTATGTCTTCATTCGTCATATTTCACCATCCTTATGTGTAGTAATCTACAATTTGTACACTCTGGGGCAAAAAAAAAAATTAATAATATGGAAACTTGAAAAATGAATGAACTATGATCGAACTAGCTTTTGATCGCGGTTTCACTAACGTTAGTGTAGATTTGGTCTCTCTCTCTCGCACTTTGTACTTTTTATAACTCTGACATTGTGGATGCAAACTCCCAATTTGATCGGATGTGTAGCTAAGGCGTGAAAGCGTAACAAATAAGCAAAACTACTGCGTTTGGCATTTGTAATATGTAATAGAATTAGGATTATAACCAGTGGGCGATCGCTAGTTCAATTAAAATTCTAAGATAGTACGGAACTTCGAACGACTCGTTCTTGACTCCCATTCAATTAACAGCGTCTCGACAAATCTTTGATATAAGACCTCTTTCACACAGCCTCTGAAACTTAATACCATTTTTTTTTTAATTATCTCTCCTACCAACTTATTTCATGTAATTATATAATTTTATATCTGTGTGAACTTTTAAATGGCCTTATTTATTACTTATATATGCATTTGTTTGCTGTAAGATCACCTTTTATCGTAAAATAAATAACGTAAGGTGATTCGCTCCGTCACGACAGTGTGTTTGTTAGCAAGTTGTCTATTTGTTTTCAAGGTCATAACTTATCAGGATGAATGACAACGATAACTCTAGACACAACATATCATAACAATCGTCTGTAGATTAAATATATTTTTTATGAAATTGTTTTAACAAAGGTAAAAAAATACGTTTGCGGTATAATTTTGCTGATCTGTTGTTGTTTAATTCCATACAAAATTTTATTTACATCCCTGTAATCATTCACTTTTAATTTATTTAAATCGTCTTGCTAAATCAAAACCTGGACTGTCCAAAACTATAAAGGTATAAGCTCCATACAATCGAATGTAGACGTTATGAGGCACAGGTCAACAGACTGTTGGCAGAAAAATTAAAAAAAAACTAGATCTATTACAAAACTTGTAAAACTTGAACAATAGTAAATGATATAATGTAAAATTATAATTTTTATATACAATTTATTATTAAATTTCGTGCCAACAGACGCAAGCATTATTGTCGTGAAATAAAAAAATAATAACAATCCACCATTTTGAGATTTGGGTCTTAAAAAATCAGCCGAGGGGTTAAAACGCAATTACGATACCCATATATTTGTTTTGTTTTTTAAAACGATATATCAGAGTTCAATTATGTAAATAGCGCAGGAATTCTTTTTCATGTTATTTCGTGATGGATACACTTCCATATATCGCTCGGTCAATTGAGAGATACATTCGGAAAATTACAAACTGGTTTGTCGCTTCTACACTGAAATACAATCTTGATCGGCCCTGACTTCTTGGATCGCGATTTACGAATCACGAAATATTAATATATGTAACCGGTTTTTAGTGAGAGTTTTGTATATATATGACAAAATATTTCATAATATTCTAACGTAATTTTAACAGAACTGAATAAATTTGTAAAAGACAAAATGTGCATGTTTTGTTGATTAGTTATATTTCTTTTTTTACGGAGTCAATGCTAATAAAAACTAGTTACAGATCAAATAATGATAACTCGGAACTATTCATTTTCGAATAATGTAATTTACAGTTTATCCTTTGAATTAAATAAAACATAAATGAAAATATATACATTAATATAATATTTAAAAAAAAGTTAGAACATATAAATTTTATTGATCGGAATATAACGTAGGTATATGCATTTTATTTTTTACTGATGATATTGTGAACTAGCCTTTGGGTATTAATAATACTTTAAAACTATTTCATTTTTACTAAAACCGTTTGAGATTTAAAAAAACAGGAGATATGATAAAACATCAGAATTATTCCAAACAGTTCTAGTACATCGCGGCCGAAGACCTGTCTCCAAAACAGAGTCTATAGCAGTGTTTTCCAATAGAAGCTTTAGGTCGAATTTTTATTAAGATATTGACAACTGTAACTAGAATTTCGACACGTTTTAACTACGTATCTAGTTAAAAACACTGTCTATTAACAATTCTATATGCGATAAGAATGTGTGTTCTATAATTCGTGAAACGAATACCATTTGTATGCAATTTTGACACTATTATAGCTATTATAATAATGAATTACATGACTAAATTTACTATAAATAGCTGAGGTATGTGAAATATATTTTTTTAAATAAAATAGTAAAGAATTTCAGTCGTATCCTAAATAAAGTTGTTCATGTGGGTGCCGTCGTGGAATCATTTAAGTTAAACCGTGCATATGTTTGAATTCGTGGGTGTTGTTAATCGAAAATCCTTGATGATATAATTCATGCCTAAATTATCAAATCTGCAGATATTCTATATGCTTCGAATTGCCCGTAGATATTTAATTTTCATTCGAATACTTTCCATTACCTGAGACTCAATTGTAAATAAAATATTATTGGCTTTATTATTAAAAGAATGAAATAAATCCTGTCACTATGATATGGTTGCCATTATTCACGATAGTTGCAAAATAAAATACGCATCCCTGTAAGTAATTTTATATTTCGACATCTTGTTTTCTTTTTCCATGAGTTTATTTATTAATTTATTCTTATTCTATTTTTTTTTCAAATGTTTATCAATATTTAATGTTGCATAATTTAATATTTCATTATTATTGATATGTAAGCTGTATCGATGTGATAAAGCTATGTCGGTTTTTAGTTTAGTATTATCATTGTTATTATATTATTCATGGGACTGCGAACTGTTGCATTGTAAATAAATAAATCTGTTTTAGATGTTATCGAAACCTAATAAAAGCCAAAAATGTTTTAATTAACACCCAAGGTATGAGACATCGTAAATTGTAATACTAAGAATTCTAAGACACGATGTGAACAGACGATCAATTTTTTTTAATACGATCGTAAATACTGCGCAATAGTTTACGTTCATAATTAAGCCAGGTGTTTAATGAATTCCTTACAAGTTCATATAGAAGCACGAAGCGACCTGATCGCCTTGAGTATTGTAACGTCAAAATGTTGCCCACACACAGATCTCAATTTATCTGATTTAAAGTAACTGAGTTCGTGCGCTACTGATGTGGCATTCAGTTTAAAGGGTTCAGTATAAAAATGGCTGGCTTTTGATAATTTATTTTTGTATTCCCACTGAGGACTCCTTTCTTACGTTGTCGATTGTTTCTTTACTGATTTTATTTTATAAGTACAATAGCAGTCGCCGGCGACTTCCTCTGTATTTGTATTTTTATAATTACTTAGCTTTTGCCTGTGACTCGCTAATATTAATGTAGTTTTGATCTGTCCATCGGTTTCAACACTTTGTTCTAGACGAAAGGTAACCTATATTCTTTCTCATATTCCTGACAACATGTATGCAAAGTTTAATTTAAGTTTAGTTGTATCGTGAAAGTGTAACAAACAAACAAATTAAAAATAGTATTATATTTATTTAGAATTAATTTCTATTCAACTTATCAATCTTTGTAAACTATAACTGATATTTTATTCCGATGAATAAGATATATTACTGTAAAGTTGTTTTAAAATCCGTTTAGTAATTATTTTATAAAAGAGTAACAAACGTCCATTCTGGCAGACTTTCTCCATATACCGAAATCAAAATCAAAAATACACCATTTAATTTAAGCCCTGAATGAATGAATGTTAAACAACCCAGTCACCGAGAAGAACTGGCTAGAAACTCGATCGGGTTTATCTTTTCATGATACATATTTTTACAAACATTTTACATACGTTTTTGGTGGATGCACAGAGATCGGCGTCATTTCCAGACGTCACCATCGTTCACATATTGATCCACCCTATAATAGCTTTTCGACATTAAAACCCGCAATTATTTTAAATATAGGAAATGGTTCCTATAAAACAAGATAAATATTTATAACGAGATCGAAGCAGCGGGCAACTCTTAGTCTAAAATATAATGTAACAGTTAAAACTCATAACTGCCATATTACCGTACTGTGAAGAGATAACAATCAAATGTTCAAGAAATTCGCTTCGAATACGGAATCATCATTGAAGATTGCAATAAGGAAATGATATTAAGATTTCGTATAGATACGGTATTTTATTAACAGTTATTTTACAGTCTGTAAGCACATTTCAGTGTTTCCAGACGTAAAAATATGTAGACTGCATCGTAATTTACATTTTAAGATTAACTCGATTATGTTTTAATGTTTTAAAAATGTTAAAGAAGTTAGTCGGAATTGTAATTATCGCGTTAAGAATGATTATTTTGTAGTTAGATTAAAGAAGAATCGCGAGTTTTAAGAGATTAAAAAATTAATACACTTGGCGGCCATTTTGAAATTTTGTAGCAGATAATTTCTTCCCTTGAATTCTCCGTTGAGAAGAATCATTACACTACTTTGTAAACAATGAAGTCGAATCTCGAATATTCATTTTCTTTCTAATCTTGCAATCGATAGAAATACAATTAATTATTTATTAATACAATATGAGGATTTGATTGACCTACAGACCTATAGGATTACAGAAAGCAATGTGTATAAATTTTTTACACATAAAGGACTGAAAAGTGCTCTTGTTATATTACTAAACATGAATCCATAAGGAAGCCAAGATACACTTTTAAGTTGTCATATTGATGACATCATTATCGAAGCTTAGATTTTTGTGAACCAGCTCTGATTTGTAGAAGAATAAGAAAGAATAAATAATAATAAAAATAAGCAATACGAGTATTAATTAACTAGCAGCCACTTTACAAATTAAATGATTTTAAATGTTGATTATTGTTATTGATTGTAAGTTTCATCAGCCTCGACGCTTTAAATTAGTTTGTTGACAGAAAACTGTAGGACCGATTGTTATAGTTATCACATAGATGGCGCCACATTCTAATTTTGAATTTCTTTTTCAACTTGTTTATTTTATGGTGCACGTGTTATGTTAATCTATTTACTACGTAACCTCGCTTTCTGTGTATCAAGTTTTTGGACAGACTCATTACCCCATAATACTTTATCATAATTTTAATTTATCATGTAACAATTGAGTCACAGCAACGCGTGGCCGGGCTAGCAAGTAGATGTAAAAATAATTAACAATTATAGTCCCGAGACTAATTCAATACATCCGCGTACTTCTTTATTCTGTGTTATTTTTTAATGTATAGTTTTTTGTTCTAACATGATATCAGCAGAACATACGAGGAAAATATATAGCTTTATCGTTTTAATTTGTAATTCTATAAAGGTTTTATTGTAAACCGATACATAGCTATTCTGTACGAGGTGTGACCTTTAACTCGATTCGCATCTATACACAGTACATGCGAATTACGTTATGTAGTCATCAAATCCAAGTAGAATGATAATTGGAATACATGGTTTAATGTTGTAAGACGAACCGTGTAATTTGCGTATTTATTGACGGTTCGGAATGTTTGGACAAGGTTATTTTATAAATTCTGACAACGGATTATTCTAAACATCTTATTGGTAATTATAACTTTAGCTTAAAATAGGTGTAACGGCAACATATCAGAAATTATTGCATTTTTAATATTCTGTTTTATACGTAGAAGTCTTGTAGTAAATCTAATACTTTATATATACTAGTTTATATGGCGCGTTGTCTGACAATCAGTTTTAAGATGTTTTTAAAAGTAAAATATTCATTCTCAAGTTAACGTAGTTGTATGAATATTTTCAATGGGAAATCAGGTTTGTTTACTATGTGTAGCTTTATAAAACTGTAACTGTTCATATTATTACGGTGGCATGACATCTGTGTAACGCTTGCCTGTCTGTAAATAATGTGTTTTAGCAGTTAGATCTTCGGCCGCATGCTTTAGAAAATTATAGAATTAATACTGTATAGATATATATGTATACTTTTTATTTGCATATATTAAACAAATTGAATTGATATCTCATATAAGGGCATAAGTGGATTATAATATTGATTTTTTAGATTATTTTATGTTCATATTATTGGGATTTATTAGAAATATTAAATTCGTGCTATTATGTACAAGTTTTATTTGTATTATATACTAAATATTTTCCTGTATATTTCAAGACATTTATATAATCAAAATTTCAAGAATTTTTAGTTAATCAATAAATATATACTCTGCAATGTGTTCGAAATTTCGATATGAAAATAATGTTGACAATTATGTTTATTATAAACCTATTTAAATAATCTATTTTTTGTCTCTATTTTCCAACCGATTTTCTTTTTTTTTTTATTCAAAAGACATTGTCGAGCTTTAGTGTTAAAAAAATTAAAAACTGTTTTCTTTACGTTAGAACATGCAAACATTTTAATTTAGTAGTTCGAAAATGATAAAATTGTTACAATTAAGAAGTCGGTAAGATCGTTTTTTTTTTCAAAACACAAGTTATAAATCTAAATTGATTTCAATTGTAATGAAATTTTGAATTCAAATTTATTTTTCAATTATCTAATTATTTCATTCATATATTTATTTTGGGACAATTTCCAATAATGATTATGGTCAAATTTTGACCCATAGGTGAAACTAGTTTTTATAAGTAGAAAAAATATCGAACTGTATGTGACCATTTGCAATCGCAGTGTTTATGAATAAACGGGGCGGGGACCGGATTACCTTTGTCACAAAAACATTGGAACGTATGACGTGTCCGAACAAGTCTGTCATGATGTACTGCATTCCAGCACCATATAAGGTGACAAGGGCGATATGCATACACAGCTTTATATAGTCGAATATAACTTCATCGTAGGGGTCGTCCAATAATTACGTGAGGCGTTTTTGAGGTTTCTGTGACCCCCAATCGACTCTCGTAAGATTTATCTCGACCTTCTTGCATCTAATCTCACGTGACATTTGTCAAAATATGTATTTTGAGTATAAATAAGTTATATTTATTTAAAAAAAGAAAATTTGCTTTTTTATTTTTCATTGTTTACTATTATTACATTTACATTTCGATATGTCAAAACTGTGCTAGATTTTAGCATATTTCAGCCTAGAAACATGTTTTACTGTAAATTAATCTTTTTTCCTCATATTCTTACACTAGTTTTTGACCAAAAAATTAGGTGATATTTGCCAAAACTTCGTCTTTCTCATAAGTGCTGTCTTCCCTTTTAGTCTACAGTTTTGCATTACTTTTTTGCTTTTAAGTAGAATTATCTAAACAACCGAGCTTGATTATTGGATGTAAACCGAACGTATTCACATTTGGATAATGTCATAGAGCTCCTATTCATGCCACTAACTTATCATTTCATGACAACAATACAACTGTGAAAATCTACAAGTGAAATTCACATTTGTTAGTTGCGAAAATGTTATTTTTTGTTGTGTGAAATCAAGTTTTTCTTTCGGGAAAACACACCTATATACTTATAAAGGAAAATTACATGTAAATACAAAGTTTGATTCAAATCGTTAGAGCCGTATTCGAGATACACAAAATAAATTTATGTATATATAAAAGAATTATGAAACGAATGAAATTTACCTGAGCTATTAAACTTTTTTTACAAAATTGTATATATTGTACAACCACAGTTTTATAAGTCTTCGTATTAATATATTACTAGTTTTGCTCCGCGGTTTATTCGCTTTTAACATATTCTCCTATTCCTGAAACAATGCCCCTCGCCACGCCGCTCGCTTAGCGTATATTTTGACATACACTTTGTATAGTTAACATAGTCTTAATACCTTTTTTCAGTAAATATATTTGGTTGATAATTATTAAATTCCACCCACCTATACGTATTTTCATTTATATTTTATTTTTACTCACTAGCTTGTATTTTTCAGCGATAAAGTATGATTACATACTATGAAAGAAAGTCCTCTGCCGTGTCTGTCTATTCGCGATAAATTCAAAAACTACTGCACGAATTTTCATGCGGTATTCACCAGTAGATAGAGTGATTCACGGGGAAAATTTAGATATATAATGTGTCTATAGTTTTTTAATGATTAGGGCAGAACATCCGCCGGGCCCGCTAGTTGTACTATATTTAAGGCAAGGCTAATCTTTTTAATATTATAAACGAAAATGTTTTTAAGGATGGATGTATGTCTGTTACACGTTCACGCAAAAAGTACTGAACGGAATTTGATGAAAGATGATGAAGATTAATAAAGATATTGTTTAAATCGTCTAAAATATAACGGCAAGTGTCAAGTAAATTAGAAAAATCCTGCAATATCAATATCTCCGCATACCTCACATAAATCGTTAGATTTAGGCTAAGGTAATATATGATGTGACTATTTATAAACATAAAAATGTATAGGAAGTCGCGGGCTACCTTCAGTATTGTATAAACTCGTCAGGTATTAAGAGTATCAAAACAGTTAAGCGAATATATTTAGCACATGTTTAGCAAGCAGTAGGTCAAGGCAGCTTATGCGAACATATGTACCATAATTGCGTGCAACAGAGCCAAATCAAGGTATGCGTCGTTAATGTAATTGGTTTTAATTGTACAATAATTGTTTATGAGAACACGTTATTTATTACGTAAATGATAGCTAAATTAATTGGTTAGTTAAAATTACACAATAAATGCGGTCGGTTTGTGATTACTGCCGTTAAAAAGTGGCTTTGGTTTTGATGCATCTGATCTTTTAATTTTAACATCTCAGAATTTACATTTTTATTTCTGGCAATAAATCCTCTAGATTATAACTGCAATTATCAAGTGGGTAATATTGCCCTAAATAAAAATTTCAACGAAATGGTAGTTAGTCCCATACATTTTATTATGTAGGGTCAAAAAAATGCAAAAGTATTCAATAGTAATAAACAAAAAAAAACCAACTATATGCCGAAATATTGCCCCGCCAAAAACTTTACTCTAAATTTCATAATAATTATATTTTGTCTTTACCAAAGCACATTTTAAGAATTTGCCAGTGTCAGATCAAAATATAGGGTAAAACAATCCAAGATCATCCAATAATCTATACTAACGTTATAAAGCTGAAGAGCTTATTTGTTTGAACGCGCTAATCTCAAGAACTACTGGTCCGATTTGAAAAATTATTTCAGTGTTAAATAGCTCATATATCGAGGAACGCTATAGCTCTGCGTAAAGAAGTTGCGAAGTTAGCGTTAGCCCGAAGTAACTATTCCACGTGGATAAAGTCGCGGGCAGAAGCTAGTAATAAATAAACAATGAAAGATAAAAGTCACTATCATAGACTATGATCCCGCCAAAAACTTTTCATTAAATTTCATTATAATTGTATTTCGTCTCTACCAAAGTCCAGTGTATGGCTTTAGCCAGTGTCAAATCACATTTCAGTAATATAGAAATTCGAATATATACATTGAATAATAATGATAACGCCGTCTTATTTGTGATTTCTTTCATATTTGCTTAATTATACCATATTAGTATAAAAAAGCAGCAATTTGAATAATATAACTTAAAATAACACGATTGAGTGAACACAAAATAACAACTGTAAATGACTGGACATTTTCGCACGAAAAACTTATGTTACGTGACTCCAATAGATTATATATTTAGAACGGGAAATATTATATTTCGCACTTTGTCTTTTGTAAAAGCGAGTTTGTTTTTTTATTTTGCTTCCAGTCGTTTGATAATTTTATTGTTCATATTATATTTAATATATCGTTATCAAGTGACATCATGAAAAATGGTACACACAAGTATTTCTTCACGGACAATTTGTTTATGTATCGATTTTACTATAAAACCTGCTAGATGGCGCTAAATTGTATTCTATTGTTATAATTTTTAAAATTCTAATTCAACGTGGACGAAGTCGAGGCTGGTTACTAGTTGAATATATATATACTAAAATTGTATTTAATTTTGCAATTTATTTTATGAAACTCAGTTTTTAATTATTTAAATTATCTACGTATAACTATCCTATATTGATATACCATTTGTGTCTGACAAATGGATTTTAGTTCCTAAATCGTAATTCTTTTTCAGGCCATATAATGTTTACAAATGTAATCAACTCTTCCATATATAAGCTAGCAATGATTCGGGTCACAACAGTTTTAAGTTTCTTCAGTATAAAACATATTACAACCTAAATACTTCTTGCGAAACACCATAACGGTTGCATGTGTTTGTTCACCTAATTGGTATTATTATGTTTATACGCTGTATAAAGGACAATAACAACGGGACATTGCGCAAAAACTGAGATATTTCAACGTTTAGACGTGACCAAGTCGTTTGGCCGCGGAATAAAGTTTTTATGTACGTATAGTTATAAATATTTATCGTATGTATGAATGCCCTTGTTGTATATTACACCTACTACACTTTATATATTACACAGGCATCAACTCGCAATAATATTGACGTTACAAATTCTAGGAAAATTTTTATTTTAACTCTGCACTCTCATAACAGCTTTGAAAATCTATACTTCTATACTTAATATTATAAAGTTGAAGAGATTGTTTGCTTTAACGCACTAAGCTCAGGAATATTTGGTCCGATTTGAAAAATTATTTCAGTGTTAGATAACTCATTTATCGTGCAAGGCTATATCATCACGCTAACATCAATAGGAGCGGAGCATCAATGAAGAATGTTTCAAAATCGTTTTTTTTTCTCCTTTTGAGAGCTTCCGCTGCGTGCGCTTCGTAAACGGTAACCATTCCACACGGACGAAGCCGCGGGTAGAAGTTAATTTGGTATAAAACTACTCCCATACGTTAGAGTTTAATGTATAATTTTACTAGATTGACAAAAACTTCTTGATTAAATTGTAAGGAACCCTCGTTCTCCTATGTGTGTGTGTTAATAATAAACGCTGGTTAAGCCAAGGTAATGAATTACCTTCCTACACCTACAGTACGTTATATATAGTACACAAATAAGCCGGGCGTGGCACTATTACGTGGTGTTTGAACGTATCATGAATGGCATTTGCATAAACTGCGTGCCGAAACCTTGTGAAATTAAGCCCACAATACACTTTACTACCTGATAATTATTTATACACACACATAGGAACATATACATGCTTAATATGTTCATTACGGTAATTAAGTCTCATGTAATTTTAACTCCGATAATTCAATACGAAATACTTGTTTAGAAATATTTCGATATTGTTTCTGAATTTTATCTAACAGCTTTGAAATAAATACACTCCCAGATTTAAGAATGCGTGTTTTTTTGTATTCGGAATGTGGAATGTGGCAGATTAAAACAGGATCATAATAATATAAATAAACTTTAATACATTTTATAAGATATGTTGTTATGTTTTATATGAAAATAAAATGATGCGTTGCAAAACTCGTTTTCTTTATTGTATTCTTATTATTATTATGAATAGGTTTTTAATTTGAAGCAACAAGTATTTCGTCCTTGATAACTTTGCGGAAAATAAATACTATATATAATAGACATAATCGTTATATTCTTTGTTTAAACAACGTAGTTTCTGATCTGGAACGAGGTTAAAACATGTAAGGAATTTAAATTATATTCTGTATATAAATATGCGAAGAAAAATCCATATTATATTATACAAAAGATAATTTATGTTCTATGCACTGTTTTTTTTTAATCATCTTCGTTAATTTCTAATCATATATTGCGAAATTTACAACAATGCTAATAAATAATTAATGATTTTCTCTTTTCTAACCATAGACAATAAATCCGTGTGATAAAATTGAAACTAGCTTTCCATTGTCTATTGCAATTTAATTTTAAATAGAATAATCTTACAACACTTGGCGGAGAAGTGAAATCTGATTTGTTTAAGATGGTCTGATTGATTGCTTTGTTCGTCCATAAAGTAAATAATGCTTTTATTTTCGACCCTTTCCCCAAATTACAATTTAATATATAATATAAAAATATAATACTACTCCCCCCTCTCTCCCCCTTTCCTTTTTTTTTCATAATTTAAAACCTCCCCTCCTTTCCCCCCCTCCCTCTTCCTCCTACCCCCCCCCCCAACTATCCCCTGTATTGTTATTTTTATTTAATCTATATTCTCTCTCCCTTTCCTTTATTTCATAAATCAAAAACTTTTATTTTCCTTTTTTTCTCCCCTCTCCCCCTCTCCTCTTCATTTTATTTACTTATATTTTATTTTTTTCTATATATATTTTTTTTTTTTTTTTTTTTTTTTTAATTATTTATATATTATTTATTATTCTTTATTTTTTTTTTTTTTTCTCTTTTTTTTTTTTTTTTTCATACTCACCTCCTTTTTTTTTTATATACTTATTTTTGATATTATTTCCTTTTAACAATTTAATAATTTTTTAAATTTAATTATTATTTAATATCCCCTTCCCCCAAAACATACTTTACCACCCATTTTTATTTTATTATTATATTATATATTAACTACAAAATATTATCCTGAGGAGCTGTTTTCATCCTTCTTAGACTATATTGTGGTCATTTAAAAAAAAAAAAAAAAACATCACACCCCCCTCTTTTTTTTTTTTTTTTTTTTTTTTCCCCCCTCTCCCCCCCCTCTTCACAACCCATAAAATTTTAAAAAATTTTATTTTAAATATATAAACAACACTCATACTAATATAACTATTTTTGATATTCTTCTTCTAATACAAATTATTTCTTTTTTTTTTTTTTTTTTTTTTAAAAAAAATCTTTTTTTTTTTTTTTTAATAATTTTTTTTTTAAAATAAATTAAAATAAAAAAAATTTAAATTTAATTTTTTTTTTTTTTTTTTTTTTTTATTTTTAATTTTATATTTAAAAATAAAATTTTTTTTTACCTCTTTTTTATTTTTTTCTTCTTTATTTTTTTTTCTCCCCCCGCTCTCTCGTTTCCCCCCCCCCTTTTTTTTTTTTTTTTTTTTTTTTTTTTTATTTTAGTAATATATATTTTTTTTTTTTTTTTTCTCTTTCTTCTATATTTAACAAAAAAAATTTTTAATAACATCAAAAAAATATTTATTTAACAAATTTTTTTTTTTTTTTCTCTTTTTTTTTATATTCTCCCTTTTTTTTTATATTATAAATAATTTTTTAATTATATTTTTATTATTTTTTTTTTCTTTTTCAAATTTTTTTAAAAATTTTTTATTTTTTTTTTATTATTTTATTTTTTTAAAGAAAAAAAAAAAAAAAAATCTTTTATAATCTCTCTCTTTTTTTATAATAAAAATATTCTTAAATATATTTTCATTATATTTTTTATTTTTCATTCTAATTTTTTCAAAATTTATTTAATTTTTTTTTAATTATTCTTTTTCACAAGGACAGACAGACAGACAAACAGACAGACAGACAAACAGACAAAAAAAAATTATAAAAATATTATTTTTTTCTTTTTTATTAATAACAAAATCTACCCCAATAAAAATTTTCAAAAAATTTTTAATGTACATATTTGACCTTGCTACAGTTTTATTATAGTATAGATTTAGGTTTCGTTAGTTGAGTGAATATTTATCAGATGCAAACAAATACAAGTTTTGTGTAAGAATCTGCCAGGCTAAAGGCTACGTCCCCAGGGAAGGTACCAATGCTAACCATGCTAACCGGTATATTATTTGTGATTTCAAACATAGAGGAATGTATATTTCTATATTTTTCCCACATACAATAGTACTACACGATCATTCCTCCAATATTTAGGTTTCCGCATAGGATAGTGTTGTCAATTTAAATTACTTATTATCTTTGAATCCTGAAAAATCTTTAGTACAAGTGGAGGTTTGATATTTCGCCTTTTAAACTTTTAGGAAAACATTAATAATTATACACTCACAATATAAATTACCTATTACAGATTCGTAGCTCATGACAATGCACAAAACTGAAATCGTTCCATTTGACATTTTCTAATATATTTTATAACGCGCAGTGAGAGTTGCAGTAAAACAGTTACTAGCACGTAAACATGAGAATGGAGTTCCTACAAACTATTCGACTATTACGTCCTTATGTGTATCGAATCATAAGACCGAGAAGAGTAATTTATACCAAAATCCTCCTCAATAAATAGAAAAAAATAATTATCGTCAGTCGTTCTAGATTTGTATAAACTAGATCGATCTTACTCGAGCGTGCCGGTTAATTCAATATTTAAACAGAGAGAAGGCGATAAACAACATTTTCAATTAATATTCCAATACATATATAGAATGGGTGTGTTGCTGATTCATTCGTCAACATGTCAACGCACCTTTATACGTAATTAATACTTAATGATCTTATATTTAGTAATTATTACAATTACAAATGATATGCCTAATATTTTGTAAATTCTTTTTGAAAACTCTCCTTATTATTATTGTCATTCCCGAGTAGGTCACTGTGTAAGTACTACAGTGTCTTGTAACTATTGTAATGTTAGCCTCCTTGTTAGAACTTTCCAAGGAGTTTTTGTGGCATCTCAGAATTCATGCTCCGTAGTAGTACTTCCTATCCAATTCACTTGGGCATAGTAACCGAACTATATTACGTAAAATACCGCCAATATTACAAAATATAGAGTCAAATAACACAAGATTATAAATAAAATACAAAATCCACTACATCACATACTAAGTAAGATATCGCTAAAAATCATACTTTGAAATTTGTTTTACGACCTCTTTGCTAGGCGTAAATTAACTTATAGTATAACGTGTGTTGCAATTATGTCCAACAGATGCCGCTGTATAATACACGTTATAATAGAAAGCGCATGAAATACACGTTACCTAATATCTAAGGATTACATTTAAAAGAAAAAATAATAATGTACATAAAAATATGTGTCCAAATTTCAAAGCGATGGGTAAAACCCACCAAACCCACCCACATTTTTGTTTGTATACATTCAAAATAAAAATTATTTTATTCAATTTAAGCCATGAGAAGGAGCATATGAACGTCAAAATTAGCACCGTTTCGGACAAACAATCGAGTCATCGATAAGAACCGACAAGAAATTCAATCTAGTTTATCTTTTCATAATAAATAGCATAACACATAATATATTTTTATGTTATTGTTCAAACATATGTTAATGCTTCAGAAAAGAATAATAATTAATGAACATCGCTTTCAAACATAATAATCTATAAAAGCAGTGAAAACTTGCATACCTCGTTTAATTTTTTCTTGTTCTTTATTCAATTTTGTCTTTGATATAAGTTAAAAAATCTCTAACATATTATGAAAATTATTACCTGTTAACATTTATCATTTTCCCACTTTATATATTAACTAGCGGGCCCGGCAGACGTGTCCAGGCCTGATTATAAAAAAAATCCTTGACAAATTATATACCAAAACGTTCCTCGTGAATCACTTTATCCACTGGTGAAAACCGCTTGAAAATCCGTTCCGTAGTTTTTGTGTTTATCGCGAACAGACGGACAGACAGACGCGGTAGGGGACTTTGTTTTATACTATGTAATGATATATATTATATTTTATAAAGTTACATCATTATAATGTTATATTTATCACATCCACTTAAAATAGCGGCTCTCTCAAATGTAGGATTAAATGTCGAAATTAATATGTAGATTGCAAATTAATATTATTGGAGTATAATCGAAATTAAAAATTGTAATTAGTATAACGAAAACACGTAGACGAAATCGCGGGAGAAAGCTAGTATACATCATTTATGAATTCCTTTTCCGAGAAATCATAAATCCACGAACATGTACGTATTTATGGCAATTAATGAATATAAAAATATGGTCTTCGTCAATGTTTTTAGCCGCTCTGAATAAAGCCATGAGCGTTGCTGTGGCTTAGCTAATTACATGTTGATTTAAAATTATGATACAGTATTTGCGTGGCATCATCTATCAGATACGCGTAACAGTCGGTCCTACAGTTTTCTATCAACAAACTAATTTAAAACGCCATCTGTTCGAGATCAAAGAAACTTACAATTAATAACAATAATCAACATTGACAATAATATAATTTGTAATTAAAAATATTAAGGCCATTAATCGAAATATAAAGTATCCTATACCTTAATTTGGATCAAATTATACATAAATGCCAACTTTCATGAAGATCGCTTGAATAGTTTCGGAGTTCATCGTGAAAAATATCATGATTTGCAATTTATATTCTGCGCATATATTTTTAGAGCGGTCAAAAAGTTTGACGCGGACAGTAAGTGATTACTTACTAAATGATATAACATTATCAAGTAGCGTTAGATAACGTAAGTGTTAATACATGATTTGCTCTAGAGAAAGCGGACGTATTGGCGACGCGACGCGATGCCCGGGCGCAGTTTCCGCCCGATCTGTCAATATTGATTTACTACATAATCTGGTGAAATTTGCCTGCGTGAGACGTTATAAATGATTACGTATTATTTTGCTTTCGCTATTACAAAATATTTATATATCAAATGTGAAGGAACGTTTTTGCTTTGTTTCTATACACGTCACTTTATTTTTCTATCACTACTAATGATCGACCTTTAAGTTTTCCTTGCTTTTCACCGTTTGTAATTTGAAAGTAATGTGCAGTTCGAATCGATTCGCACACAAAAAAAAAACAAAATTTATTTTTAAATATTAATAATAAACTCATTATAAATATTTATCGTAACATAATATTATATGTACTAAGATTCTATGTATATATAGATTATGTCAGTAAAAGAATAATAAAAAAGTCGAGGCAGTCATAATAACCACCGATAGTAGTGAAAACTCAACAAAATTGAATAACTTTTTTTTAAATTTACCAATCAATAATGAGCTCTGTACATATATAACTCAATATTGCTGAAAACAGTATATACACCCCTCTTCGTTTGGACGGGTGTAGAACAATTTTATTTTCATCCCATTTATGTGTAAAAAACATTCTCTCGATTAAAGTGTTTCTCTGGCATTATTTATAAAATTACCTACATCCTGGGGGAGTTACAGCATTATGTTTATAAATAACCAAAATTGAAATGTAATTTTCTTTTCTTTCAGGATCTATCAAAACTATTCGTGGTGGATTTCAACGCGATGGACTGCGGGTGAACCGAACAATTTATGAAAATGATTGCACTACGAATTAAGCGGATTGGAAATGTTTACGGCTAAAAATCATCAAAGCATCTTAAACATATATCGAGTATATATAATTCACGTCAAACGATGGTACAGACATGGACACCGGTTTTCAATAGAGTAACTGTCGGATGTGAAATGTGAAACGAATAAAAGTATAATCTTTATAGAAATTGTAAAATAAAACAAGTTAATTGTTGTGTTTACTTTATTACCCTAAACCCCGGCACATTCTAACATAAAACACAAACCTAAATTTGAGAAAAAATACTATTAGCATTAGCATGTTCGGACACCGACGTAGGTTCGAATCCTTGTGAATTAACAGGAGGTTAATTAACAGGAGCTTTCGGTGATGGAGAACATCGAGATTAAAGCTACATTATGGTAGAGCTCTTTCTAAGCCGGTCTAGATACTCTCATGTAATTTTTTTTTTTCAAAGCACCTACTTAGAGTATTTACCAACTTGCACCACATCATCGTTTAACATCAGATGCGATTATAGTCAAATGCTAAATAAAACCTATAAAATGTATATAAAGTACCTACACTATCATCATCCGATCGATTGGTTGGGGCAGGCAAAAAGTGTGAGTTATACGATGGAAATTATTTTTCGACGAGCAATGTGTCATTATTTCCCTTACCTATTTATAAAGTTATGCGCGCGGATTAGTTACTATTTCTACAGTAACGTCAGCCTTTTATTATTCCTACACTGGTAAAATATCTCATTCTATATATTTATAGTGCCGTGGCTAAGTGACGTCACAGTGTCTGATGGTGAGCGTAGTACAATCCCAAAAAAATTTCTTAACCACTGAAAAATTGATCATTCATCGCTGGCGGCCGTCATCATTTCCAACCGTACTAGTTGTGCAGTGTCAGTTAGATGGACTTTAATAAATTCCGAATAAGACTAGGTAAATCACCAAGGGATAAAGCCACGCGACATAATAATCCACAGACTTAGGCGTTCACAACTCGGAACTTGTTAACGCTCGGTTCTCGTGGGGTGACCAATCCGCCCTCAGCATTTATTATCCCACACCATGAGACTAACCTACACTAATTGCTTCTTACTCGCTTAGCGACTTTCTATATTGGAATTTGAAACGTTGGTGTATAGATTTGAGAAGGTATCCATTTGTATAAACAATAACTATGGATATAGTATTAATTTATTCCGTATCATCTTTACGAGTTTGACCCACATGAGGGCCGGTTTTAGCGCCATCGGATAGCGAGAACGGATGATTACGTAAGTATTCTTTAAATATACTCACACAGTGTCTTTACTAGGATAGTTTGGAAGTAAATTGATAGATTCAAGTTGTGTCCGTTACAGACGGACTACATATAAACTTTACTGATATTCTTAAAAATTGTGATGAATTTCAAGCATTGATGTAGGATTACGAATCAGTTAAAAAAACATGTGTACAGTTCACACACGGTAGAAGTGAAATACTACACTATATAACACACGTATAATACTCAGATCAGAGTAGTAGTAGAATGGATAGTACAATATACAATGAGGAAATTGAGAATCTAAGAAACACGTCATAATTTATTCTACCTCACACGTCAAATCCTATAGATGTATATGATAGTCTCTTTTGAATATCCCTCTCTGAAATAGTTTTTCATTGTAAATCTAATGCGGCCAAAGTTGTAAACGGTCGGTGTAAGTACAACATCTTGAATGCACTGTCCGATGTAAGTAAATATAAGCAAACGAACGAGTCACGATTTTGTTCCAATAAACGTGGAAGATTGTAATACGTGTTCCAAGACTTACTGATGATACGAAATTTCGTAATATCTTCATACAAGATACATATAAAGGGCACTGCTAAATAGTATAAAGCTAATTTTAAAAGCTTTCTTTTAAAAAAATTATAAGTATCTTATACCTTTCTTCAGATCCTAGACTACCTTTTTCCAAATTTCATTGCTATGGATTGGATCCGATTGATCCGAGATCTAGCCGTGTAAACAAACAAACGAGAAATACCTAGTTTTTAATATATGGTATACTAGCGGGCCCGGCGGACTTTGTCCCGCCCTGATAATAAAAAAAACTTTGAGAAATTATATACATAAACCTTCCTCGGGAATCACTTAATCTACTGGTGAAAATCGCATGAAAATCCGTTCAGTAGTTCAGTCGTTTTATACTATGTAATTATATGAAGCTAGCATATGTGCGTTTCAGACCGAAACTCAGAAACAAATATATATGATAATACCATATGCTTTTTTCTTATGTCAAAGAATAGACGTAAATACCCATTGTAGAATATGAAAACAAATTACTAGTAAGAAATAAAATACAATCTAATAAAATCTATATAAGTTATACTGCCAGGAATACAAATACGATTTATTATGCGACCGATACTCTTCGATTCCTAAAACTAGACATTTTTTTAAATCTTATTTACGAATGAATTGTCGAGTAGCTAATAATATTACAAATCTATCTATCTATATATATATAAGAGATTCCCACCTATATATTGACTCATCACAATATCTCTGGAACCATAAGGCGTAGCGACTTGAAATATGGTAGGAATATTCCTTTCACCGAGTAGAGGTCAGCTAAGAACGGATTTTACGAAATTCCACCCCCAAGGGGGCTGCGGGGAGGTAATCAGGGCGGGACAACGTCAGCCGGGCCCGCTAGTGTCTTATAATTTCAATGTTCTAACAAGATGGTGGCCCCTTGTTACAACGTTTTGTGGCATATCAGATATTCATACTCCGTGCTATTATTACCCACCAACTTCACTTTTACACAATAACCGAACTATAGGTATTGTGTAGAGTACCACCAATATTACAAAATATAGAGTCAAATAACACAAGACTATGAATAAAATATAATACTCACTACATAACAGACTAAGACCCCGTCAAAAACTCAATTCATAAAATCAAAAACACTTTATTCAATTTAGGCCCTAAGAAGGCACTTATGAACGTCAAAACTACCACTGGTCCGGAAAACAACCCGGTCATCGAGAAGAACCGCCAAAAGACTCGATCTGATTTATCCTTTTAACAAATATATATATAATATTTAGAATATATTAGGAACATGTCACAAACGTTTTTAATGGATGCACAGAGATGAGTCAATTCCAGATAACCATCGTTCACATATTGATCCACTCTATAATAGCCTTTTGAGAATAAATCCCGCTCGACATGGCGCTTAAATTCACAATCCGATAAATCGGTAACATCCAATCCAATAAAACTAATCAATCACAATTCAAGACCGCAGAAGAACCGCAATCTATAGCTGAGCTTGACTTTTGAAGTAATTATTGCTGTCGGATTAACTAATTGTTGTTCATGTAATGTATTTCTAGCTAGAGCTCCGCTACTAATGTACTATATACATTCAATAAAACAACAGAGTTCAATGATATAGAGATTGCAACAGTCAATGATCTATATTTAAAAAAATCTACTGCATCGTATTCTGCTGAATACTTAAGCTGAATACATAAATAATAGATTATAGGGTCGCTATAATACAGTAATTAACTGATTATATTAAATAAATGTACATTGTCTGTTTATTCAATAGTGACTTCATATGACAGGAACATGATGAATAACGGTTTGAACTCAAAAATATTAATAAAAAATTTAGAATCTCTTTTTGTCTTAAAGTCGGGTTCAATACATGAGAAATATATTTTTTGCCTCAGTGTAAATTTCCTGAATTAACTAATTGCCGTACATCAGTTAGATATTTTTCTTTTATTTATTGAACAATGTCGTCATATGATAGCAACTTAGATACTAGCGGTCTTGGCAAGTTTAGATGGTAATTTATTTTTATCTATATTTATCCAGAAAAAAGAAGTTAGAGAAAAAATATAAGTGATACAAACATTTGTAAATGAAATATACTTCTAAGTATGAAATTAAAACGCTAGACTGGAAAAATATTATTATATACATTAGTAAGTATATATGTAATATTATTAAGAATGACTGATACAGAATGTACAACTAAATGTCTAGAAGACTCTACATGCATGAAATTTCGATATGATTTCCTTTAATATCGAGATTGGCCATCAAGAAAGGGTTTTTCGTAAATGACACCACTAAGAAAGTTGAATATTAATTTACCATGGTTAGAGAAGGTGAAAAGGAATATATTTGACATCTTATCTTGATAATCAGAAAGAAATAGACGTCATATTTGTAAGGTTATTAAGGAATTGTAGCCTCACAACGTGAACTTCAGTACTGAGAATAGATTGTCATTTAGCAAAGATTGTATAAGCTGACGTAATTATTCTACCACTAGTGAAAGCAAAATTACATACTTCCCTATTGAGTAGATATGTAGAGATTGTAAAATCAAGGAATAACCTAAAACTAACAATGATTTTAATTAACTACGTGGCCCGTAATTATTAATTAGTCATTTAGCATATAACCGCGTAAATATATGACTAAGTTGTTTTTGGGTTATTCAGTACAAATAACATGGTTTAGGTCGAAGTGAAGGGAATAGTCACGGGTCGTATGTACGAAATATAGAAAGTAGGTCGCTTCTAGATTTACTATGGCCATATTTAAAATTGCAATATTTGTCGGCGATATGTTTGGACTAACGGGGACGAGCGGTTTCGCTGGAATTTAATGTTTGATTTTAGAATTACTGTTATCAGAGTTAGGAAAGTCTGAACAAATTTTATAATATTAACTCTTGTATATATATAAGTTTATTTCGTGTATCACTTAAACCGCTCTAACGATTCAAATCAAACTTTATATTTAGATATGTTTTTCTTTATTAAGTTTATCTATATAGGTATCTTCGCTGAAAAAATACGATTTTACATAATATATATACATGTATAACTAATTATTACATGCTGACAATGTCATGTATCGCTATCTCGTAAATTTTTACAGTACTTGCATTATTACCAATGAATGATAACTTACAGGTACCCAAAAACTTTGTGAAACGATGCTGTATGACATTATTCGAATGCGAATAAAAAGGAGCCGAGTGAAATTCAATTGCCCAGGTGCTTCCGTATAAAGCACTACTATTACATAGGGATCCGAATACGGTCTTGAGCCGCAGACTAACATGGCCTTCACAGTTCCCGATTTTTTCAGTAATGCTCGTTAAAACCGCTGTCGATTTCGCAATCCGTCACCATACGATATTTCTCTTCCGAACTATTACTTCGTTTTTGTTTAGCGTATTTTGTGATTTATATTTTGTATGTTAATTGCCTCCATTCTTTAGGTCGTAATGTGATGTTAGATATCTGATAACCTTCCTCAGTCAATTAATTATAAATTATATGTATTTAATTTTATCTAATACGTAATATATTTGTACAATATATCGATTTAAAAAAATCTCAAAATTAAGTAAATTTATTAAGATAAAGTACAGTTATTTATTACCGCCAACGGTTATGCTTAAATTGTCGTATGAAAGAAATATATTTAAACACTAGGCTTCCATGTTAAAACATTCTTGAATTGCTTGTACTTAAAATTAATATTAAAAAGTTTCCTGTAGTTTTAATTTTTTTGTATTATTTTAATCGAAATGTTAGAAAAAAATACACTGTCATTTACGCTCAAACAAAGTATATAAAATTAAATAAATAAAGTATAGCCCGTATTGTGATACCTAAAATTCTGATATACTACATACATACACGAATATTTAGCAATCAGACACAAAAAACTTATAATTCTGCTCAATACACAGGTCAGTAATGTACCTAGGTGCTTAAAATTATGCTTCTCTGCCACTGCGCAAGATACCTGCCTCTTTAATGTAAGCCTTATGAAACTATTCAATCATCCGGCTATTGATGTTAAAGGATTATGTTAGATATTGTTTATTCGTCAGTCTTTCATTATAGTACGCGACATTCAACAAGGAAGATTAATGAAAAAAGCTAACAAACCTTTTTTACATTCTCTCTATACATCATTGTGAAGAGACAATTACTTTGTAACCATAGTTTCACATGTACCCGTCAAGCGTTAGTATTGTTTGTGCATAGTTCTTTTAATACGTTGCAAAAACTTTATTGATTGTGTGAATTTAATCACAACATTTATTATAGGAAGTGTTTACTTCATTTCAAACAATTGCCAGTCACAGCAATCAAATTTCATTTTCTAGTGTTTTATGTTATTTTTGTGTTGTCGCAATTAATTAATCGTTTAGCTTTTGCAATTGTACGTTGAGAAATATAAAATCGGTTAATCTTGATTTTATTTCCGTATAAAAGTAGGTATATTAGGAAATTTGTCGCTATAGTTTAATCTGTCTGCATTCAAATTTACTATTAACCAATATCAAATTTACTGCCAGAATGTTACATTAAACTAAATCTTTAATAAACATTCAAGATAATATTTTAGCTTTAAAATCTAAATGAAGCCATAATTTGGATGTTTAAGTGTTTTTAAGAAACTTTAAAATTATTCTTTGTTACACTTATCTTCAAAATACATATGAATCAGGTTTTGGATATTTAAATATCTATAAAAAATTTGGAAATAAAATTTGATAACTTATATAAAAATCAAAATAAGTAAATAATATTTGGTTGTTTTAATACCTCCATGTTTTAAAAACAAAGGTGAAAAATGTTGAAGCACTCAAATACACATACAACTAAAATAACATAAAAATACATTCACTAAATCTTTATTACAATCCCTTTATACTTTTTATTACATTCTCCTTTCACGTTACATAGAGCACCGCTCCCAGCTTTAAAATAATTGACATATTGGTAACGATTAATATTTATTAATATGTAATTAAAAAGAAATCCTTTAAATACTTATAATCTTATCATAACCTATGACATAATGTTGGTCGAAGACTTTGCTATACCAAAAAAAAAAACTAATTGATTAAATATTAAACACTTTTTGGTACAAAAACTTCTTAGCTATTTCTAAATTAAAGCTATGACATATTATATGACTACAATGAAATTTTTGATGCGAATTTATATGTACACAAAATTTTGTACAAATTCACTTCCATTTACTGCTATTCATTTTCTTATTTATTTAACGATTTACAAAAAATCATTCATAAAACGAAATCAATTAAATTAAAATCAAAATAAGGCATAATAGTTATAAGAACGAAATATTCGGATTCCGAATTTGTACTATTATTTTTAGTATGTCCTAGAGAAACCGGTATAAATAATGTAAATCGTATACAGTCTGAACGGTTAAGTATCTCCGTTGTTTGGTGGAGGTGTATTTTTCCTCGGAACGAAGGCTGGTCTTTGGAAGCCTGGCCTTAATGATTTGAAATAAACCTTCCTTTCCGTTGTAGATTTAGGAGATTCAGTCGTATAACTCTTAGTTGTCGTTCTGGTGTTACCAACCTTCCTTTTAATATCAACCGGTACATTTTGTACTCTGTTTGCTACAAGCCTGGATTTCGTTGGATTAAAACTTGATGTTTTATTTGCCTTCTTAATATAATTGCTTGAGATTGTCGCGTTTGTTTTCTTTGTTAAACGCGGCGTCGATGTTACTCTCGTAAAGTTGGAAGGTTTCATTATTGGTCTTCTAGGAAATCCAAATTTAGCTCTTTTAGCTTCTAAAGGTGAGAGTTTGGTAGTGGAAGTCTCTTCTGTAACTGTTTCTGAAGTTGCTTCAGTGATTGTGACGGTTGTAGTAGTATCAGGAGTCCCTGTCGTGAATTGAGTTGTCGATGGCGTAGACAGTAAAGCAATGATTGGACTTGTACTTAGAGATTCTGTAGTACTTGGAGTTTCTGTAGTACTTGTAGTGCTTGTGAATGTCGTTGTGGTAAGTTTAGGTGTGCTAGACAAAACAGTTATGTTTACAGGATACCTAATCGTAGACTCTTCCATAACAGGTGCACCATTCAATTCTTTACCTTTCACAAAAGTAATTATGTTACGGCCTCTCTCAGGTTTCAGTATATTTAACTGAACAATCTTAGCTTCCGCTTTTCCTGTATCGGAATCGTTAGTAATAGGCGCAGAATATACAACAAATGGTTGGTTTGTTTCTTTGACTTTACGAGCGGTGATCGGTTTTTCTGTTCTAAACAGTCCTTCTAGAGGTAGCGTTGATGGATTTGTGAGCATCGAGCGTGGAGTAATTATTTCAAGTTGTTTAGCTGCTTTTGCCTGTTTCGCTTTTTCGTTTTCATAAGCGGCAGGTACAAATTGCCACTGTGCAAATAGAGGATCATCTTGTACTGCATTGTCTCTTTTATCATCATTGACGTAGCTTAAAAATCCATCACGTGGTAGATGTTCTATTTTACTTTTAATAATACTATTTCCTTCGGAAGTCCTTTTGACGTGTCTATAAGCTTCGTTAATACTTTCCGAAGTAACTAGATTTTCTTTTGGTATATCAAGGTAATTTAGAGCTCTCGCATTTCTTGCCTCGTCGATTCTTATAGGATTATCAGGAGGATTTTCTACAGGGTATATATGACCAAATTTCGTCAGATATATTGGGATTTCATCCTCGACTATCTTTATAAGGCTGAATCTACTGACTTCACCTATTTTATTAACAACTGGTTTCCTTTCTACTTTGATGGGACCTTCTTCAATTAGTGTCGTTTCATTATTTTTGTTTAATCGGTGTTTATCTAATTTTGATGATACCTCAACGACTCTACTCACTGAGAATAATTTATCAAACTGAGTCTTTATTATAGGTGGTGCTGGTGTAGTGGTAGTAGTAGTGGTGGTAGTTGTGGTTGTAGTGGTGGCAGTGGTAGTACTGGTAGTTGCAGCCACTGTCGTCTCTGGCAATGGTTCTGTGGCAATTTCAGTTATTACTTCAGTTTTAATAGTACCTGTTATAGTCGGGGCAATAGTAGGTTCCGGAATAGTTAGAGTTTGTGAATTAGTTTTAATATCTGGTGTCGTTGGTATAGGAGTAGTGACTTCGGTGCTTAGTAAATAATCATCTATCTTAGTGTTTCTTTCTATTAGCATTGTGGTAGTTTCAATTTCTGCTGTATTTGCCGTAGTAATATCATTTGATTTTACATTATCCTGTATAGTGGTAATTGCTTCTGTCTTGGATACATAATCATCTTCGGTTACAATTGTAGTATCTTCTTCGATTGAACCAGCTGTTGTTGTAGTGATCTCCTTTACACTTTGTGTTGATGGAGTTTGAGTGTTGTTCTTTGTTGTAAACGTAATTTTAGGTCTTGGTGCTGATACTGGACTGTTATATCCAGGAGGAACATTTTGTACACGTTTCTTGGTACTATTAACGGGTTTATTGCTAGTAAATCTAGGAAAACCACCTGTATTATTTTGTGAACTACTTTGAGGATTACTAAATCTACTAGGTAGCTCTGTAGTGGAGGTTGAACTACGGAAATTATTCGCATTTAGTATTCTAGGTCTAAAAGGTATTTTTCTCGTAGTAGAAGTAATCTTTGTTTCTGGAAGTTCTTCGTCATACACTTCTTCTTCTTCCTCCAATATCTCTTCTGGTTCTTCATTAAAAGTTTCATCTTCAGTTTCGTCTACGTAGTCGGGATTTTTATTAAATAGTTGGTTTTGAGGAACGAATACAAATGGATTTTCAGGTTCTTCTTCAAGAAGTTCTTCATCTTCATAATATTCTTCTTCCTCATATACTTTTGGTGTTGTTTTAGTAATAGTGAATGGTTTTCGTGTAAATATTTTTGATGGGAATGGTTTTCTTGTTACTGATGTTGATGGTTTAAATAATTCTCGCTCAACAGTTTTAGGACTTGTGTATGCACCAGGATTATATTTTCGACTAAAAGTTCTGCTGCTAGAAGGTATAGAAGACGCTGTTGTCGATGTGAATATTTTTTTCGATGGTCGATAAGGTACTCGAGTTCGCACTGATGGTGATGTAAGCTGAGTAGTACTTGTTGTAGTTGTTTCTATTTTTGCCTCCGTTGTAGATGTTTCATTGCTTAGGTATGTTTCAGTTGTAAATGTTTCATTAGAAATTTTTAGGTTATTCTCTTTTTCATCTAAAGGCTGAGTCTCATTTGCAATTTTCATTTCCGGCTCTGGATTATTTATAACAGTTGTTGTTTCCTCTAAAAGCGTATTATTTGGAGTTTCCATAATTGTAGAATTTAGTTTTAGTTCTAATTCATGATTCATTTCCATAGGGTTTATATCGAAAGGTTCTGGGATATCTTTTGTGTCTTTAGGTTCTTCACCATTTAGTTCTAGAGCCTTAGTTGTGAGATCTTTACTATCAGTTACAGTTTCTGTTATAGTTTTTGTCACTTCTTGCGTAACTAAAGAAGTCTCTGATGAAGAAACATATTGATTTTTTTCAATAACTTCTGCAGGTGTTTCTAATGTGACGATGGTATCGATTTCTATAGGGTCAATAGAATCAGTAATTGTCTCTGTTATGTGTTCGGTAGCGATAGTGGTCGGTGTAGAAGAAGTCGATACCGAAATTGTACCTCTGGTCTTATCCCCATAATTAAGAATAGTTACAGTAGTTGTTTCTTTGAGAGAATTAAAGGAACCTATTGATTTAGCAACAATTTCTGGTAAATCATCAATAGGTTTAATTTTTTTTCTTATTATTTTCCGGATTCGTGGGATAGTTGTCGTAGTAGATTCACTTGTTTCTTCAACATCATCAACAGTAGTCGTGGAAGATGTCTTTTTTCGGATAATTCTAATTTTTTTCCTTCCATTATCAGCTATAGTGGTATCGTAGGTAATTGCGTCATCAGAAATCGTAGAACCTACTGTTGTGGATGATTTTGTTGTTTCTTCTACTTCTTCAACATTTTCTTTATGTTCTTTTTCTGCTATAGCACTTTCGGAAAGAAATATATCATCATTTTTATTGTCTGTTTCATACTCATCATTTTTATACGTAGTAGGTTGCTGAGTAGTTGAAAACCGAGAAAGAAAAGGTAGCTTTCGTGCTTGAATAACAGGCCTGTTTGTTGTTACTGTTGGTCTCGGTCGACCAAACGGTAAACGCGAGCGAATTCTTTGAGTTACAGTTTTCTGAATATTATCATCAAGATTTTCACTATCTACGATAGACGTATCAGTTGCTTTAGTGAAAGGACGAGGTGTAAATCTAGCGAATGTTGGTCTTCTCTGACCAACAGTCCCTAAAGCTGGTACTTTTGATGCAGGTTCGGTTGTCAAATTAAGTGTAAACCGGCTTTTTCCTCTTGGTAAACTATTTGTACGTTTTGTGTCAATCGTTGCTGCAGAAACTTCACTATCATCCACAGTTGTTTGTTGTCTGGAATTTATATCCTGACTCGGACTTAAGACTTTTTGGATTTCAAATGAAGACGTATTATCTTCTGGAATTAATAAAATGTCTTCATCTGTATTTAACTCTGGTCTAAAGTCACCTCTGGATGTAATTGATGCTGCTGCTGGCACTGAATTTTCATTTTGTGTTGTTTCCGACATTTGAAACCTATCCCTAGACTCTCTTATACCAGTTTCTCCATTTTCATCTACCCCATCTAATTCAAGACTATCAGGAGTAGTTGATCGAATTTTTCTCGAAACAAAATCATTACTTTCAGAATCCGAAGATATTTCGTTCGAGCTTGCCAAAGGCCTACGACGACGGAAAGCATAATTCCTGGAACTCACCTGGGTTGAAGACGGTGCTGGAGTTGTCGAAGCTGTAGTTGAAGTAGGACCACGACGTCTTAAAATTGGACGTCGTGTCACAAGGCTGGATGGAGCAGATGGTGTCGTCGTCGTTGACCTCGAAATTAACCTGGTAGTTGTAGTCGGAGTTGATACAGTTGTGACCTCAGGAGCTTCGGTTGTCTGAGCGGCGGTTGTTTCAGGGACGGGAGATTCATTTTCCGAGAAGCTCAGAGAGTTAAGTAAGGAGGATATTTGGACAGCGAGGACAGTAGTAGGTTCCGGGCTACTTGGTTCGTCGCTGGTAGGAACGGTTGTTGGTCGTATTCTTGACACAGTGGGAATAGGACTACTCTGTTCTTCAAAAGGAGTTATGGTTGTGGATCGAGTACGAGCTATTGATGTGTATTGTGGTTGGGAAGATATTTCTTTTTCTAAAACTATCTGTTGCTCTTCATCTTCGGGTTCACTATTTTCATATCTGAAATAGATAAATTTCAAAATTGTATTACATCCTCTTTAATACCAATATTTTTAAAAATATTAGGGTATAAAATCAATACTAGTATTTTAATTTAAAAAAGTAAATGACAAATTTTAATTGGTTAATTATTGCTCTAACAATATTGTAGTTTCAGTAATATATCTTATATACAACACTAGATAGTAGTAAGTTAATTGGGTTTGCTTACTGAGTAGTAGTTGTTTCCTCCGTGGAAGGACGTTGTCTTCTTATTGTAACATATTCGGGAACATTCTCACGTCTTGCATTAAGTATATCCAAAGAATTTAAAGTTTCTGGTTTCGTCACTATAGGCTCTTGACGTTCGAATAGTCCATTCCTAAAATAAAAAATACACGAATCGATTACGTATGAACTTCTACAGTGTCTAAACTCCCATTAGCCTAGAATCACATATATATGTTAAACGATAATGTGATCGCAGTTAAAAGATTGACTTAAAACAGAAAGTTGGTTATTATTTGCAAACTATCTGAACTCCTTGAATAATAATAATAATCTATACTATAATAAAACTGTAGCAAGGTCAAATCTGTACATTAAATATTTTTTGAAAATTTTGATCGGGGTAGACTTTGTTATCGATATAGAAGCCAAAAATAATCTTTTTACAATTTTTGTCTGTCTGTCTGTCTGTCTGTCTGTCTGTCTGTCTGTCTGTCTGTCTTTCTGTCCCTGTGAACACGCATCACGCTAAAAGTACTGAACCGATTTTAACGAAACTTGACACAGTAATAACTAATATTCCAAGGTTACATTTAGGATACTTTTTGTCCCATAAAACGTAAGGGGCTCTCCAGGAAAACTAAAAACAAAAAATTGTAGTTAACGTAACTAGACTTTTTTGCGACACCTTAGTACAAGAGCCAGCAACGTTGGAAGAACGAGAATTTTAGAAAAGCTGGTTCTTTAATATGAAGATATATTATGCCCTTCCAAACAGGATTCAGGAGACCTTTAGACGTTATGTTTTTTAATGCGCATCACACCTTTACAGGTCAAAATTTTGATATAATAAAAATAAAACATGAGTTTATCACTGCCAGACAATTTTGTTATTGACAATAATGTGCCCGGTGATATTCTTTATAAATAAAATAATTCATTTCAAACCATTTTATTTTTTCCATTGCAAAGAACATATTTCATTTTATATACCATTACGATATTGAGATTTCACCGTAAAGACTGAAAAACAACGATAAACGTAGACATATGACTTGAAACTGACGTCATCTTGAATACATGCGTCTATAACAGGCGCTTCCACAATTATCGCTATCTTTATCATACATAAAATGGGGTAAACATATCAATGCAGTTGCAGAATGTAGCTCTAAGTTACTAAACGTTTTCAAAGCATTAGCCGGTTTTAATTGGGGTGTTCATCCATAACATTTAGTTCGTTTATACTTCAATATTACACGCAGTCGAATTGACTATGCGAGCTTTCTTTATGATAGTAGTGCTCAGGTGAACCTCTATAAACTTGAAAAAGCCCAAAACCAGGCCATGAGAATTATCGGGGGTTTCTTTAAAAGTACTCCAATCTATGTTATGGAAAGCGAATTGTGCATATGTCCGTTACATCTTAGGAGACAATATTTAGCTGGCAAAATTCTATTTAAATTTAAGTCATTCGAAAAACACGAACTAACCAATGTATCAGAAGAACTGTCCACCCCTTTCCAATCACTCTATTGGCGTAAAAGAAAAAGACCATTATTAGTTTCTATTTATAAATATTTCAATTATGCACACTGAATTGATAGCAATTGCAGAGGCCTACTCATCTGCGCAATCAACTGAGTCCATTAAGATTGTTATTTTATCCTATTCAAAAAGTGCTCTTTAACACGTAGCTCGATGTACCTCGACTTTTCGAGAAATACCGATAGCCTATACTATTTTGAAGCAATTACTAGATTTCAAAGCAAAGAACAAAGTAATTGTTTTACAATGGATCCCTTCTCATATAGGTATAACTGGGAATAAAAGAGCTGATCTTTTAGCAAGAGAAAGATCCTCCGAAGGTGCTCCTATTAATATTTTACCAACTTACTTGGATGTATGCTCAGTATTTAAAAATAGCTGTTACTCGCATTGGAAGGAATACTTTGATGAGCGTTCTAAAACAAAAGGAATATGGTACAGAACGATTCAGCTACATCCCTTACGGTCACCATGGATTGATGACAGTACGATTTGCCGTCGGGAAGCAATCACAGGAATGAGATTACGCTCAGGACATATCCCAAGTAAAAAGTTCGCCTACCTGATGCGTAAAGAACTATCACCACTCTGCCAGAGTTGTGAGCTCATCGATGATGTGCACCACATCCTGGCAGAATGTGTTTGAAGCGAAGATATTAAATCTTGGCTTAATGCTTCTGGTTCATTCCACACTGGTTTGTACAATTCGTTATTGTCTGACCCCATTTCGAAAGATGCTAAAGAATTGTACAAAATTAATATAAGCTATTGTTAAGTTTATTGTCATTCTTATTGTTATATAGTTGTATGTCATACAGGCGATATAGTCGCGCAGGTGACTAAGCCTTCATTAAAAAAAAAAAATAATAATATTAAAATTACAGCTATCTTAACATGGTTAGAACATACTTATTTTATTTACAAAAAAATAGCATCGAGAAAATTATTGTTTATAACAAAAATGTCTGGCAATAATAATTTCATGTTTTAGTCGGGTTTCAAAGTTAGTAAAAAACAAAACATTCAAAAATTATATAAAAATCAGTATGTTTGCCAGTAAAGGTACGATATGCAGTAATAAATGCAACGTTTACCGGCAGCCAGGTAGCCCGCACGCTGTTCGGAAGAACATAAAGATATATAAAAAACTGTCTTATAGAAAATTTGTCGAAACAGTTACTAGCTCTTCGATAAATAGTTACAGGCAAGTGACATTTGACGCGTCGTGCTCATATCTTTTTAATATTTATATTTTTCTTCAATACAATGGAGTGTGAAAAAGTTTTAATACAAGTTAAAAATAGTTATGATATCATTCAGTGTTTCATTTATCATTATTTATTTTATGAATATATTTTATCGTTTAATTTACAATTTAACTCAGCAACTTGATATTTTATAATGTAAACTCTACTGACTGTATAGTAAACATCTACAAAAAAGGGAAAGGAACTTCTTTAGAAACTGGGGGTCCATAGACCTCTAAAGCTTTTTTTTACATTATCGCCAATATATGTAGGTTAGTTTTTATTTTTTATTGAACTCAGTAGATGATGCTACGAACGGGTTGTAGGCTTATTTTAAAAGATTTCTCACATACCATCTGGGTATATGTTTGAGTGAGTCCCTTGATAGTTTGGATTCACAATTGGAAACCGTAAGTATGGCTGCGATAAGGTTTTAGGTATATTAAATTTTTTCGCGTTTAAAAATACAATTGACACCGGTGATAACCGATTTGGTGCAGACGAAGTTGCACGGGTCAGCTAGTAAATAAATAAATGCACAAAAACCAAGCATTTATCTTTAACAAAAGGTCAGACTCTTTTCAGAATTAAGGTCCTTATACTCGATTGCATTATATATAGCCCTCATGGCAATAATTAAGATGTGTTTGGATCTATAAACATAACTTACTTAGAGGCTGTATCATCTGCAGTATCTGAAGTAGCCAGTGACGTTGGTCTCGCTCTTCGAATATTAACGTATTGAAGTGGCTTAGCTGTTGTCGCTACGCTAAGCTCAGTTTCTACTGGTGTAGGGTTAGGCTTATCTGGAAATTCTTCCTCAGACTCCTCGTCTCTTTCTTCAGTTTCGTCTGGTTCATTTGTTGAAGATGTTGAAGGACGTTTCCTATTGATAGTGGTGTACCTGGATGATGTCATATAAAACGTATTATTATTTACGAAACTGTTAAATTATCTCAATATATAAAAATCTAATGTCATGATGTTTATCCACGATGAACTCCGAAACTATTCAACCGATTTTCATACAAGTTGACATTCATGTATAATTTGGTCCAACTGGAGAGATAGGATAATTAATATTTCGATTAATGGCCTCAATATTTTTTTATTACAAATTAAATGATTGTCACCATTGATTATTGTTATTAACTGTAAATTTCATCAGTTTCGAACAGATGGCGCTTTAAATTAGTTTATTGACAGAAAACTGTAGGACCGACTGTTATAGATAACTTAAGATGGCGTTACGTTATAATTTTGAATTTCTTTTTTAATAACAGAGCTACAGCAACGCGTGGCCGGGTGAGCTAGTAATCATTACATACTATAAAACAAAGTCCCCTACCGCGTCTGTCTGTTCGCGATAAACTCAAAAAGTACTGAACGGATTTTCATACGGTTTTCTCCAGTGGATAAAGTGATTCATGATGAAGGTTTTGGTATATAATTTGGCAAGGATTTTTTTTATAATCAGGGTGGGATAACGTATGTCAGTCCATTTGTATATATATAAGAAGTGACGATAATAATTAGAAAGTATTGCCTCCGAAATTAAAATTTGTAGTGGTAAATATCGTGTTATCCATTAGTCAAGGTAAATTGTTTATTTAGGGAACTTTAATACTATATAATACGTCTCATAAATAAACCACGTATTAAAAAAATTCAGTGTAGACGATACCATAGAGTAAACATATATAGTAACCGATCAAAAGCAATAATTTGATATGTAAGTGTAAGTAGTAAGTCTAGTGTAATTGCATTGTTGGCTTAGCGAGTTATCTTCAAACGCAGATTAGATTGTAATAAAAAAAGCTACTGTACAATAAATAACACTTACTGTGGTCGTTCTTTCTTTAACAATTTATCTTTATCTGCAGCAGATTCAAGTCCTTGGTTTTGAGGTGCTCGTCTACTGTTTTGTACAGAATTTTCCAGTAAACTGTTTTCTCCGAACCTAAAATATAATAGTTGGGTTATTTACGTTCTTTAACTAACTATTTTAATATAACTTTCATTCTGTCTACAAGTGTTTGTGCTAATCAAGGAACTTTCTCTGCAATCATTTTAAAATTGAATATCACTTATACTGTACTTATGTCATATTTAGTTTTTGTTTGGTCAAATGTTAAAAAAAGGCTATACACAGATTCGTAGGTAATAAGTTATATTTTATTTGGATGTGGTTTGAATAGATTTAAATCTCTACAAATACGGATTCGAAATAATCGTTAAAAATAACGCAAGACCAAATGCGTATATAAACATTAACCCCTGGACTCTCCAAAACCGTAAAGGTTTCAGCTCCATACAAAGGAAAGTATAGGTTATGATGGTCGATAAATTGTTGGCAGCATAAGTTTTAAAAAAATACCATATTTATTACAAAATTAGGAAAACTTGAAGAATAACAAATTATTTAATGTAATATTATAATTTAAAAATACTAGATATTTAAAAAAATGATCCGCCTTTTGGAGATCTACGTCTTAAAAAACAGTCCAGGAGTTAATTATTTCCAGTTATGAAACAGCTTTCATAATAATTTCTATTCTTACTTGTTCTTTCCTCGTGCTCTTTCCAGCACCTTTTGGTAAAGTTTCTTGTTGAATGAAGACGGCGTGGTGGTGCTTCCACCGTCCGTGCTGGCAGAGGCTTCCGACAGATGCAGTTGCTTTTCCAGCTGTTCGATGCCCCCTTGTAACATAATAGAAGTAGTTATTGATCTCATTCAACCGAAAAATGAATATAGAATGTAAACTCATTTAATAAGTATAAAAGAAATGTAATACGTGACTTTATTTGTTCAATTTTGACTTAAAATTATCGTTCACTCACCAACTTTCTTAATCAGATCAATCAATTCTTTGATGACTTTTGGATCCTCTGCATCATCGCCTGCGTCTTCCGATACATCTTCATCATACTCTTCTTGAGACTATAATTTTATAATTTGATTACTTTCTTAAATTCAAAAAACTATTTTATTCTAAATTAACTTTAAAATTATTTAGATTAAATTATGTAATTTAATGGATTTTATATTTTAATCATAATCTTGTGTTAGTTGGTGCTATATTTTGTAATATTGGTGGTGTTGGTGATGATGGAGCATGGATTCAGATTTGCCACAAAAACTCCCTGGAAAGTTCTAACAAGGAGGCCAACTTGTCAGAACATTGAAATGATCACAAGACATTTGTAATAAATGACTTATTACTCGACAATGGCAGTAATAACCTAGAAGATTAAATACCAAAAACAAAATTAAAATTATGGAGTCGAAGGAAGATGAACAGTTTAATTGTCGAAGTTTTTCTAAATTACTCAGATTAAATTGTCAGATATCCTCTCGTCAGCTAAACTATATAATTGGGTCTTACCTCAGGTTCAGGAGTGGTGGTAGTCGTAGTGGTAGTGGTTCGGAAAAGAACGGAATTTTTGGTGCTGATGCGGAGAGGTCTACGCGTTGTGGTGGTGGTGGTGACAGGAGTAGTTGTTGGGGTCGTTCTCGTGGTTGGCGCTTTCGTTGTCGGCTTTGGAGTGCTAGCTTTACAAGCGACATTGCGAGCAAAGTCACAGGAGTCCGCTGCTTTGTTGAAGAAGAGGCCTGAAATTCATTGAAATTAGTCAATACAATGAATTTGAAATCATTACATAGTATAAAACAAAGTCCCCTGCCGCGTCTGTCTGTCTGTCTGTTCGCGATAAACTCAAAAACTACTGAACGGATTTTCAAGCGGTTTTCACCAGTGGATAAAGTGATTCATGAGGAACGTTTTGGTATATAATTTGTCAAGGATTTTTTTATAATCAGGGCGGGACAATGTCTGCCGGGCCCGCTAGTTACAAAATAAATGTTTTTCGTAAGACTAAAAATTTCATACCATTGAGTAAAAAGAAATACCAAACTCTTATATTAAAAAAAAATATACGAGTATATCATTACAAAAAAAAGGGGAAAAATTCCATTGTTTTATGTATAGTAACAATATTAGTATATTAAAGTATATTATATAGTATAGTAAAGATGAAATAAAATAAAAAACCAACTCACCAGAAGGACAAGTGAACTGATGTGCTACAATACCAAGATCAGAGGGACCGGAGTCCAAACACCAGAAGTATTTCTTGCAATCACGTGGATGCGGATAGAAGCCTTCGTCCACGCACTTGAAATCTATAACAATATACGATAACTATACAGTTATTATTCGACTCTAAACAACGTGCTAATTAAATTAAATTTGCAAATTTATTTAGGTCATTCTATTAAACAATAACTGTTTATATAACATGTGTGTGCCTCACCTGCGCCAGGGTCAGGAGTGGTTGGCGGCTCCGGAGTTATTATATTCCACGCTGGTGTTGTACTCGTTAAAGCATTCTTGCGTTTATTTGTCCTTCGAATAATACAAAAAGAAATTAGACTTTCGTTGACTACTGCCGTGTATATTTAGACATCAAAATGTTTTTGTGGTTGAGATAGTAGTTGAGATTTTTAAGCCTCTTAATTTTTATTAAATGATTTGTTATTTCAACCAGGGTATGGGAGTTAAAACCAAGTGTGGCTTACATAGATTTATTCCGCAAAAACGTTTTTTTTTCGATCTGATTACGCGATTGCGCTAGGCCTTTACAATTTTATCGGACTACTAAGCGCTTAAAGCACTCAGCCGATTTTTGGCAACAAACTCAAGGGTGCGTGGCATGCCTTGGCTTGGACTGTTGGCTAAAATTCATTACCCCGAATCTATTCCAGCTACGCTAAGCAATGGGGAACACGGTACAATACATCGACTTATATAGATTATCTAAGATAGTAATAATTACAATCGTGGAAGGATTAAGCTTATGAAAAAATTGAAGGACGGTGAAGCGTTGAACACGACGATAAGGCTATCAAGTATGACCATTTAATCCCTGGAAAATCCAAAACCATAAGGGTTTAAGTTCCTTAAAAAAGAAAGTAGACCTTATGGTACACAGGTCAACAGACTGTTGACAGCATAATTAAAAAAAAATACCGTTTTCATTACAAAATTTGAAAAGCTTGACCAATAACAAATCTTATATAATGTAAAACTGTAATTAAAAAAAAATTGCTAGTGAAAAACATGATCAGGCATTTTGAGATCCGAGTCTTAAAACATCAGCCGAGAGCTTAAAAATAGCTAGTCAAAATCCTATTATTCTGTTATTATGTCTTTTCTGGCGTGGAACGTTTGAACGGACTACCCTACTATCCTATTATATAGGATAGTAGACTAGCCGTCTGTTTGCTACACTGTTAACGAAATTAGACATAAAACATGATAATCATGAGGTAGAATACTTATATTAATTTAGTGATAAATGCATTTTATAATCGAAATTCCGTAGCCACACCTAGTTTTCAACTGTACAAGAATATCAGATCAAATTTGACTGTCTTAGGCTGTCGGGTCTTCGATGATGTCAATGCGCTAAGTGTTATAAATTCGACGCTAACACAAGATAATTAATGATATATAATCCATAAACAATTGTTCTGAGTTTGGGCTTACTTTGTTTCCGTTAATAAAGTCCTCAAAGCTTATACAAGCTTTAAGCCTAGCATGGAGTCTATAAGGTCTATTAACAGTAAAATTATTAATACAAAATTGAATGGTAATTACTTGGTGGTAGTCGGTTTGGGAGTGGTAGTCGTTGTGGTTGTAGTAGTTGTTGTTGTAGTTGTACTCTTTGTGGTCTTCGGTCTATTCTTCCTCCTACTTCCTGAACGCGATGAAGATTTCGGTTTTTCTCTAGTTATCACATTATCCGTTGATCTAAGAATAATAAATGTTCACGTTAGTTATAGATCGGGGTAGTATATATATATATCATAGAAAACCGACGTGAAGTAACAGTGCTTGCATTATTGCGTTTCGTTCGGTCAGTGAGAGCGCCGCAGGCCCACCTCCCCTCCCCTTCCCCCTTCGCTTACTCCCCCTCTCCCCAAACACAGGCTGGCAACGCACTTTCGACTCCCCTGGTGTTGTTAATGTCCATGGACGGTGATGATCACTTAGCATCAGGTGACCCACCTGTTCGTTTGCCTCCTATGTCATTAAAAGAAAAAAAGATTAAAACTGCGTCTTTCTCTGGTGTTCATTTTTATAGTATGCCAGCTGTGCCCGCCACGCGTTGCTGTAGCTCAGGTATTACATGTTGAATTTTAATTATTTGTATTGATAAAGCATTTGCGTGGCGCCATATATGAGATATCTATAACAGTCGGTCCTACAGTTTGCTGTCAACAAACTAATTTAAAGCGCCATCTCTTCGGGAATGATGAAACTTACAATTTATAACACTGACAATCATTTAATTTGAAAATAAAACATATCAAGGTCATTAATCGAAATAAAAACTCTCAAGTTGGACCAAAATATACATAATGCCAATTTTCATGTAGATTTGTAGAGTTGTTTCAGAGTTCATCGTGGATAAATACCATGACACTGGGTTTTTATATATTTAGATGTTTCTGAAGGAATATATTTTCAGATGTAGAACTTAAATTGACTTACGCAAGTTTGTTAATGTACGCTTCTTTAGCGGCTTCGATCAGTGGGTATGGCTTGCCATGGCATGTTCCTCGGAAGTCATCGTTATCAATTGACCAGAACATAATACCTGGAATATTATTCACAAATGTGAAACACTATGCAGATTATTTTTAATTGAAGTGATTGTAGTCGTTATTGGAGAGAAGGAAGTTCTATTTGGCTGTTTAACAACTAACCTAAATTTAAAATCTTTAATTATTTTTATATCATTGAATTTGAGAATCGGTTCTTATTTTATCCCTGTTACTACATTCGGGTATTACACCAATAGTGGTCTGTAATTCGTGTATATGAATTTAGTGAAGCCTTCGAGACAATATCTTTACTCACTAAATTATTAGCTCATATTGAAATTGGAACTTTCATAACAAGTATAAATGAAGTCAGACAAACCTCCAAGTCCATTTTCAGCTACGTACTCTGCCTTCTTCTTCACAATATCTATATCATCATAACCCACCCACTGCTTGCCCTTAAATGCAACTGGTCCCATAGCTTGAGGGTTCGGGTGCATTACAGTCCATTCTTCCTCTTCTTCGTCGGAATATTCTTCAGAATCTTCATCAGAATCCGCGTTACGCTTTTTAGTTTTCGGCATAAGGGCTTCACAGATCTGCAATATTTGCGTTAATCATTACATAACTCTATTTTATTTATTTTGAAATTCTAATGTCGAGTCGTAATTAGTTCCTTAAGCTAACTAAATAGTGGACGACAATACTCCTTGGTAGCGGCTTTTGTAATTTCTTAATTTTAATCTATTTTACGAGTTCTAACAAAATAACTATTTTAAATTGTTTATATTTGAATTACGTCATGATTATATTAGCATGTTGACTTTTAATGTGAATTAATTAGATTATAAATAAAACTGTTGACATTAAATATATGTATTTTTAAAAAGAGAATGATGTAAAAAAATAGTTATATTTAATAAACTAATATATATTAAATTTGCAATGATCTTATTATACAGACGAATAATATAAAAATTCTACATAGACCAATTAAAAAGCAGTCCAATTTAGCTGATTGTTATTTACAGCATGTTTGACTATCAATTAAACAAAATGGCTTTAACGACAAGGTCATTTATTATACAACATAGCTCTTATAAGTAACTTTTGCTCACACAATTGCTAGGTGTGATTCACCCACCTCATAATATGCAAGGTATCCTTTCTCCCTTGTAGCTTCTCCTTGCTCTCCCGGGCCATCAGCAGGTGATCCGATCTCTACAGCGTCCTCATTGAATAGCGTATAAGATCGTCCATAAGTTGGAATACCCAGAACAAGCTTGTCACGGTCTACTCCGTTCTCCAAATAAAATTTGATTGTATAGTCCTGGGGAAAGAAATGAAATTGTTATGTTTTTAATAGGAAATGCACTTCTAAAGGTGGTAGAGCCGCGCTGTAGCTATTATTAGGTTCAGCATGAACGGGTCGGCTCGCCCGGGGTAGTACCACCCTCTCACAGAATACCGACGTGAAGTAACAGTGCTTGCATTGTTGTGTTTCGTTCGGTCAGTGAGAGCGCCGGAGGCCCACCTCCTTACCCCTTTCCCTTCCCCTTTCTCATTTCCCTACCCCTCCCCCATACACAGGCTGGCAACGCACTTGCAACTCCCCTGGTGTTGCTAGCGTCTATGGACGGTGATGATCACTTAACATCAGGTGAACTACCTGTACGTTTGCCAGCTTTTAACATAAAAAATAAATCACCTTTCACCGTTGGCAAGACGTTTAGACGCCATAAATCTTAAAGAAACCTGGACAAATTTGGCATAGGGTAGGAATGACTAGCCTTAAAGAGGAGAGTATAATTGTTTGAATAAGATCGCGTATAATGATACCAATACAGATAAACGTCTGTCCATGTAGTTGGTTATATTACGGTAACAATACGAAAGCAGTTATTGGTTTCAGCTATTTGTAAGTTGCACTGTCCATTGAATTGTCAATCAGAATTTGTGGTGGCCCAGTGGTTTGACCGGTGAAATATCATTTCGATGTCCCCAGGTCCGAGCCCTGGCATGTACCGACGAATTTTTCTGAATTCGCACATACACTACATACATACATACATTACACACATTACACACATTACACATACATACATACATACATTTACTACTTTAATTACAGTACATTTACTAATTTAAATTGGTAACACTATCAGCTGACGGTGAAGGAAAACATCGTGAGGAAACCTGAACCTGAGAAATGTTCTTATACTACTATGTGTGGGAAAACATAGAACTGTGGATTTCTCAGAGTTTGAAATCACCAATACATCGTGGGCTGGCGTGGTGATTATGCCCATACCTTTCTTCGGGAAGACGCCCATGGCCCTGCAGTGGGTCTCTTACAGGCTGATAATGATGATGGTGACTGTCCATTGAACACCGTTTAGATTCCGTACCTATACTTTTATTGGTGTTTAACTAGTGATCTAGTTGATAGCGTGTTAGGACACAAGTAGTAGGTTCGCTTCCTTACAACTGAGTCGGAGCTTTTAGTAAAGGAAAACATGAACATGGATAGAATATAGGATGGTGATAGGATTTATTCTAAGTCCGCCTAGTTAGCTACAATCCTCAAGTTATATATCTGTAAAAAAACACCTGTTGGTGTCTTCCTGCAGCTGCACTTGAGAGCCATTCCCTTTATGTTAAGCGTGTTTACCTTCTTAGACCATGTCTTGATTAAACATTAGATAAGATTGCGATCAAACGCTAGAACCTATAAAGTATTTAAAAAACTAATGTACTGATAAGATTCTTCATACAAAAAAAAAAACATTTTTGTTACGTCTAATTTTAAATCAGTGATATCTTTAAATATATTTATTGAGATAATACGATGATTTATGATAAATAGTAGATAATAGTAATGATTAAAGATCATTTTCGATCTACATTAAATTTCCCACGTATGTAAAAACATCAATTGGATAATGATGAATACTATATTGATCAAAATGGCATCGCAACTCACCAATACCTTTTTAAATAATATTTAAAAATAATTGATTACAGTGGGTTATCCTTGGAAGATAGAGGTATACTATCTTAGACTTTTCTGTAGGCATCTTTAAGATATGCGATTCCGTAGTACATCATTGTACGCCATAAGGTTTAGTTAACGTTACTAAAGTAGGCATCCAAAATCTTCTTCTTTCTGCTTCTTTATAATACATTCATTTCCATTTTTCATCATTTTATATAAATATCATATACATGTATATCTTCTGGAAGAAATACTTTGTACGTTGGTAATAACCGTTACCGTTGTGTAGTTTAGAAAAATTTAGGGGACACACAGACAGACGCGAAAAGTGACTTTGTTTTATTACATCTATATATTAATTTTTAAGAAAAAAAACTAACAATGTTGAGCTCGGTGTCTACGCTGTACTCGTTTGGTTCCTCGAGCGGGTAGAGTGGCGCGTGATGGTTCACCGCCGGTTCGAAAGCTGAGTGATAGTCGTATGAAAGCAGGTTCATCCAGTCCAAGTATCTGAGGAAATATAAACAATATTATTAATCCTAGCACTCACCCCGCGGCTTCGTACGCTTTTTCTATGCAATAATTATTTTCGACTGTTTATTTTATATCTAAACGTGTAAAAGAAAAACTGACTGATGGAAAATGACGGATTTCCATAGAAACTTTTCCCACTTTTTTTTAAGGGTTGAATTTCCAAAAATCCTTGGAGCTCACATACAGTGCAAATTCATAAGGACTGCTGATAGTAGTGAAAATTAAAAACAATGGAATAACTGTTATTTTTCGACTATTTAAATAAATTATAGTCTGAATTATTTAAATTTCATAATTTGTAAAATGTTTTTACAGTTCATATTACAGTTTATTAACGAATTAAAAATCAAGGTTAATACATCATATCAACGTTACATGTACACAGGCCGTCGCTAGTCTGACGTAAGCGCAATACGTCACGAGCATGTCGAGGTCATCGGTGACCAAAAATCACTTAGCTTGGACTGATTACCAAGATGGCGGATGATGTCACTGTAGCGCCAACAGTTATTTCATTCAATTTGTATTGCATTTGAAAACTGTTGCTGACACGAACGATGGCTTGAAAAGCTATGGTTTTTTCTTTTTTTTTTGAGCGTCAAGTTCATTTATATACTAGACGAGTAATGAATGTCACGAAATAAAAAAATATATTAAAAAACGTCGTAACATAATAATACAACTAATAATTATTCTTTAATTTGATCACTTCGCAACTATCGAGCCTTGAACTTTAAAAGATGTTACCGGTTAAGGAGTCATCTCACGTGTCAATGTGTTAAAATATGTTGACATAAATGCTGACCGCAGCCTGACTACATAATTAAAACTTGGTCGGCCAGTTATACGAACTACCAATATTTAAATAATAGGAACAATAGTAAATTGGTCATTTTATGTTTCAGGCTCACTAATATCAATAATAATTTTTTTAGGTAATAGTGTTAGGTTTTATAACAAAGTCCCAAAGTACATTGCCGATTTACCAGATAGTATAAGCACCATGTCAAGCTGGTTTTAATGTTTAAAGGGTGGATCAATATGTGCACGATGGTGACGTCTAGAAGTAATGCCAATCTCGAATGTAACAATCTATATTTATAAAAACATGTATCATGAAAAGATAAACCAGATCGAGTTTATCGCGGGTTTTTCTCGATGACTGGGTTGTTTTCCGAACCGGTGGTAGTTTTGACGTTCATAAGCGCCCTCTCAGGGTCTAAATTTGATAAAGTATTTTTGATTTTGATTTTAAAAACTTTAAATTTATCTCTAAAGTGAAGGTATATAAATAATATACATACACATTTTTTAATAACATCTTCAGACAACTAGATGTTACCTGTTCGTCCTTACTAAGGTTATAAACTAATTTCTGCTCGCGGTTTCACCTATATATTTTAGATAGTTTCGACCTATATCTCGGGAAGAGTACTTTTTCTGGATAACAAGTACTCTGTGTCCTTTTCTGTACTTCTTAGAATGTCTATCACGATTATCGGTTCGGTAGTTAAGGTGTGAAAACGTAACAAACAAACAAATTCACTTTTGTATCCTACTACTTCTATAACTATTCTACTTATATATCCTACTAGTTTATGCCTGCCATTTTTTCCGCGTGGAATAGATACTTTGTGCTAACGCTAAAACGCAGCCGAAGCTCATAAAAAGAAGAAAAAAAACTCCGATTTTAAAACATTCTTCATTGTTGCTCAGCTCTTATTAGTCTTAGCGTGATGATATATAACTTACAGCCTTCCTCGATAAATGAGCTATCTAACATTTAAAGAATCTTTAAAAACGGACCAGTAGATCCTGAGATTAACGCGTTCAACCAAACAAACAGACCCCTCCAGCTTTATAATATTCGTATAGAAGCATAGATATCCTACTAATATTATAAATGCGACGGCGAGTTAGTTTCTTACGCTTTCATGCCTTAACTATACAATCGAACATTATAAAATATTGTATACAGTTTTGTCAGGGGAACAGAAAAAATATTGGATACCTTTTATATAGAAAGGAATATACTTTTCTTAAGAAACATATCAAATATACATTAAAGAGAGCGAAGTTGCGAGTAAATGCTAGTTTATAATATTAGTAAGGATACGAATGTGAATGTATCTATTTGTTATTTATCTTTTTGTTGGCAATACAAATAACGAGTATTGCACCAGCTGTTAATTTATAGACATATGTCGAAAATAAATAAAAGAGATCTTGTATAATTTTTTTCAATGTACAGTAACATCAAACTGTGGTTATTGGAGCAACTAATATCTGAGTGAATTGAAAGACATGTTCGTAAAACTGTAATCATTAACGTATTCGTTTGGACTACCTGTTTCGCATTCTGATTTAAGTTTAAGTGACATTCCAGATGTTGCAGTATATTGACTAATTAGCTAGCGGTCCAACGTAACAGCGATTAGCGTTTAATACATTTTATGCGTTTTTTTATGATGGACGGATATAGGAGTAGAGGAAAACCGAAAAAGGTGTGGATGGACTGTGTGGAAAAGGATATATGTATAAAAGGTGTGAATACTGAGATAAAATCTGACAGAGGAGAATGAAAAAGGAAAACATGTTGTACCGAGACTACATAGGTGGAGTAAGGGTAAGAAGATAGCGTTAAATACATTTTATTTGGCAGGTCTTACTATATTTTTTATTCGACGAGCTAGTACTCCTTTAGGCTCGGTTATTTTGAAAATAGTTTTAATTGTTAAGTAGCTAATTTTCGCCTGCTTCGTTGGGCATTAAAAAATGGCAAAGGATCATTCGTACCCAAAAAAATAAGTAACCTAAAACTATCTAGGAAAAATTACATATCAAATGGCAATAATAGTCTTATGCCGTTACGTTTACTAGTTTTGATGTGACTGAGTACTAAAAGACTGTATTTTTACAATACATATATATACCAGGTGTTAGGTTAATCGCTTACAGTATTCTAAGAGATGATAGTTCATGGTCACATATAACATATAAAATAATATTATATGAAAAAAAATACTAATAAACAACAAAGAGAATCTAAGTTAAAGTTTGTTTTAAGACTTTCAAAATTATAAACACAGACGTAATAAACCTAGGTGCAATGACCAATGCCGAAAGCTGTAAGGGGCGAGCTTGGGGTAAGGGGTGCTTTAACATAGACGCGTAGAGGATTGCGTATATTTTTTGTATTTTTCTAGATAATTAGGTCAAATATTAAGCACCTGTTTTTTAATTGATTTAGAACGAGAATCGAGTGCAGAGTATCCTTCTTAAATATTGCTACTGTCTAAGCTTTCAGCCTGTATATAGACTAACGTATTTTTTGTGAATGAGTTATGGGCTGTTCGTAATCATATTTGTAATGCTGGTATAGTCCAGCGCTATCTAACTATGAGTTATGGTAAAATATATAACATAAAAACTCTTTCAATGAACAATAAAAAACAATGCGCCTATCAGTGTGTATACGCGGAGGAAGTGAACCTACTTTGGCTCATATGTATAAAATTATATATATATGAGAATGCTCATAAACTATATACTATACGAAGTTCCGTAGTATAAATACTTAACTACATTTACTCAATGATATTATATCTAAAAAGCTGTAGATACGTTACTTACATGATATTTTGACAAAACAAATGGCACGATAACACACACATACGTAAAGTAATATTGTAATGCCACACTGTCTTACATCAAATGTGGAAGTAAGATGGCATATTATCAAGATCGGTGGTGAAAAAGAAATAGTTATATGTTGCTTAGATACGGGCGGATTGACAGGGCAGCCGTCAAAAATAAGCTAGCTAGCCAAGTTTTAATAAGGCGTAGTCCAGGCGCTTATGACGTATCTACAGCTTTTTAGTTATAATATAATTGACATTTACTCATTTTCGTATACTACTAGCCCCAGACAGACACTTCTACTAACATATACACACAAATACATACCTACCTTACGTCTAACGCGTAAGAAATTTTTTCCTACCATGCCATAGGAAGTTCTACTTTAATAATACTTGGATGTGTTAATTTACATGATAATCCGGAAAATATTGCAGATACATTCACCAGCATTCATTTTTTATACATATAGATTTTATAATTCAGCGTGTTACCACTCATCACGCTGCTGACACAAACCAACTACTATTCGATATATGAAGCAACATGACATTGAATTAAAAATGAGGCAACTGTCATGACATGGGTATTTCGAAACGACATATTTGCGTGCCTAGAGATTATTCATAACACGTTTATTTACTAATTCGTTTGAGCATAGTGCGTAATATTAAAGCAACGACTGTGTGAAATACGAATAATAATGTACCTATGCCCTACAAAATAACCATTAATAAACTTTAGCATACTACGTTCATAATGAATGATGAATTTAAACAACGAATACTTTTATCTGCATTATATCATTGCTAAAAGCGTTACTTCTAACATTAAATTATAGGGTGGATGTTACTTAGCATTTCCTTTTCAAGCACAACAAATCTGTTAAGATTTCGATATTCTCAAACACTCATATACAATAGATAGAAATAGAGAGAGAGAAAATACCATGGATGGGTATAACGCATTTTTCTTACGTGATGATTTCCACCAGTTAACTCCTACCACAAGATACAAGCAACCTCATTCTAAAAAATGAAAGCGTACTCACTGGTTCAGAGTCTCCACATCAAAACCCTTCTCGATGTATTCAATGCCGGCAGGTACAGCCATAGTCAGTAATAGCCGAGGCTTCCCGGTCTTGTCTGCCTCCCTTTCAAACTCTTCGCGTAGTTCTCTCACGAGCTTAGCGTAGTTCTCTCGGTCTTTAGGCTTGCCACCATCACGGAACGCTGGATACTCCCAATCGAGATCGAGGCCGTCAAATCGGTTTTGTCTGAGGAACTGATGAAAAACGGCTATTAGATCTTGGTTATTCTAATAGGATAGGACCTTATTGTTCAAAATGAAAATAAAATAAAATGTATTTATAGATAAAATCACATCTACATTACTTGAAGCTGCTTCTTGTGAAGATTTTAAAACTTTAACTGAATGTAAACAACACTTGCAATACGGAAATCTCGTTACTCGCTTATAAATGTAGTTATCGCGTAATAATCCTATAATGAAATGTAACGTGTTCATTTCGCCATTACAAAACTAGAGGAGCCCACGAGCATGTGTTGAATAAATCTATACATATAATACGAATGTAAATCTAACGTGTCTGTATTTCTTAGATTTTTGTGAAAAAAATTGTTCCAGGTGTTTTGGAATAAGTAATAAAATACATTTCAATCATTTTTAGAAATGGCTGTCTGTCTGTTTGAACCCGCATTGCTGCTAAAGTAGATACTGCGGTCACTATAAAACCTCATTAAGAAAAAATAAAGAATATCCTCGAGTAACATTTCATCTTGGTTTTATTAAAATTGGTTCATTCTATCAAAAGTTATTGTAATTTTAATGATGACGTGCTTTAATTATGAAAGAAAAGTAGATAAGTAAATGGGACTTAATTGGAGTTATTACAAAAAAGTTAAATACTTGGTTTAAAAATGTTTCGAATTAAATGCACTGCGCTCGCCCGAGGCAAGTTCGCGTTATCCTTTTTTGCAAGTCTAACCTTTTTTTTTTTTTTTTTAACGTGGAGAACCCTCTTCGCAGTCATTGCCAGGTCCCCGGGGGAGGTCCTGGACTGAGTCGACCTTCAATCGACTAAAAAACTCCACGATAACCTACGCCGCACCATGGGAGTGCCTCGGGGTAGCGTGAGCAAGCTCCGAGACGCCCCCGGCGGCAGGCGTTTCTCACGCCGCACCCGCTGAGGCAGCCCGGTTACGAGACTGCCTCCCAGCCCGCCGAACCCGTGCAATGGGAAGTCAGGACCCCCGCCCCTTCCCCCCTGGGTTCGGCCGGCAGCGGAAAGGCTAAACCACTCCGCCGCCGTCCCACCGTTGATTTTTTTTTTATCGAGGTTTACTCCTCATCCGCCTCAGCCACCCTGAGATCCCCTCCGGCCTACGCTATCCTACACATCCCCCCCCCAACCCTCGTTCCTAACCCTACCCTACCTTACTCAAGCCCTACGCCCTCCAATCCCCTAGACTTGCCTACCCACCAAGTAGGTAGGCAAGCCAGAGGTACCTAACCCGCACCCCCCCATTCCCCCACCCTACAAACCCTAGCCCTACCGATCCTGCCTACCTACACAAACCCTACGCCCGCCTAACCCCTGGTCTTGCCTACTTACGTGGTAAGTAGGAAAGCCAGAGGTTTCCTAATCCTAACCCCCCCATACCTACGTAGCCTACATGGGAGGTTCTCTCAGGGCGGCCTCTGGTGGAAGTCTCCTCCACATCTCCTTCTTCCTCGCCTGGCCCCACGCCCAGCTCCTCGCCGGCGTATCGTTGGGGCTTCGGCGTCCCTCTCTCGGTCCCTCTCCGCAACTTCCTTCTTGGACATAACGCCTTCGGCAAAGGACACCATCGCCCTCCAGACTGAGTCGTGTCTCGCCATACTCTCGATAATTGTTGGGAGAGAGAGATCATAGCCGATACTTGATATAAGTATATTTCTTTCTTGCTCCCATGCCGGACATTCAGCCAAAGTATGCAAGGAAGTATCGGTTTCCTCACAGCAATGGTGGCACTTCGGTGTGGGTTCTTTTCTGGCAATCTGGTACAAGTATTTACCAAAGCAACCGTGTCCTGTAATTATTTGTGTCATTCTAAAAGTGAGGACACCATGATTCCTTTGCATCCACTCGTAAAATACTGGGCGGATCGCCTCAATAACTTTAAGCCCTGCACTGGGTGAGCCCAATCTTTCCCGCCATATTCCCAGTATAGTTCGTTGTAGTTGGATCTTCTTAGCCTCCTTCTCTCGCGGAGCAATGCGTTCTCCCAGGGCCACCTTTTCAGAGCACCAGTAATATAATTCCGCTTGGGAGAGGGCCGCCATCTCCCAGGGAACAGATCGTGCCAGAAGACACGCCGCCTCGTAGGCAACTGTTCGATATGCGCGTATATTTCGGATTGCCATGATCCTGTGTATGCTCCGTAGAACTCTTGAATTGTTGGCCGTCAAAGCATCGAACCACACTGGCGAGCCATAGAGGGCCATCGATTTTGTAACTCCCATGTACAAGGAGCGACCGCTTTCATTAGCGCCTCCCAAGTTTGGGAGTAAGCTCGCCAAAGCAGAAGCGGTGCGTATAACTTTTGGACCTATCTTTTTAAAATGGTCACGGAAAGACCAGCGCCCATCCAAATAGAGACCCAGGTACTTAATTGTTGGACTAAGTTGTACAGGGATTCCCTCAACAATCAGGTGTGTTCCAGACGGAGGTGCTTTGCGTGGGCCATGGAAACATATGGCTTGGGTTTTGCCTAGCGCGACCTCTAAACCCAGTTGCCTGATTCTATTCACCACCTGCTCAACACTTACCGTGGCTAATCGTAGAGCCTCTGCTACGGTGATTCCTTGTGCTGTAATCAGCGTATCATCCGCATAGCATATTATATTAGCGCCAGTCAGCAGCACGCTACGCAGCACCCAATCGTAGGTGATATTCCACAACAGTGGGCCGAGAATTGATCCTTGCGGAACTCCACGGGCTATTTGTCTGCGAAACATTATGCCATCTTGCCCGGTATAGGATACGTATCTATTTTCCAGATACGATGCTATAATACGTTGAAGATATTGCGGCACCATATGGCGCCTCAACGCCTGTTTTATACACTCCCAGGGTAGGCTGTTGAAGGCATTCGCTATATCTAGCGACACAGCCAGCAACACCCCGCCCTGAGAGACTACCTCCTCTGAGAGGGTTTTTAGCCGCAGAATAGCATCGATCGTGGACTTCCCTGTTCGAAAGCCAAATTGTGCTTCTGACAAATCGGGTCCGGTCTGCGTTAGATGGGTCACAAGACGCTTGGATATAATGCGCTCCAGTAGCTTCCCTACTTCGTCGAGCAAAACGATAGGCCGGTATGCGCTCGGGGAGTCTGGGGGATGGCCTTCTTTCCCCAATAGTGCTAGCCGTCCTTCCTTCCATTGGCTCGGGAAGACACCTGAAGTTATACAGGCGTTATACAGACGTCTCAGTCTTTCCCTAAGGTGATCTATAGCTAATACCCAGACGCGACCTGGGATCCCATCTGGTCCCGGCGCGGTATTCTACGCCCTAAGCCTCATCACAGCTAAGTCTAGCTCAGCAAGCAAGTCTAGCAAGTCTAACCTAACGTAACCAAAGCGAGAGAAAAGAGCAAGATGGCGAACATATTGTTGTGTAAAATCACTTACTTGATAACCACAAAATTTAACTTCATCAAGTCTTTAAGACAAACCGAAAAAAAGCAAATACTTAAACGATACAAAAACACAACTCTGAAGAAAGTTGAGAAATACCTGTCTACAGATATACAATAATCTGACGATCTTTATGAAAATACATCGTGTCTAGTAGTTGACCGCCATTTTGCAAGATAGACATCCAATAGTAATTTAATACGAGTTAATATACACTAGATCAGTGGTTGGCAAACTGGTCATCTGAACGAGCCAAATATGAACAATATAAAACTGCAATTTATTCCAAGAGCCCTTTTAAAATTAAGCGTTGCTTTAGTAGATATGTTTTTATCGAAGAAATTACAATTAAAAGTACATTCTCAAGCTTAACTTAGCTCTATATCTTTTTTGCGAGCGACTAACCGTGCTATTGTTGCTTTCTAGAAATATGCCTCTTTTCTGAAGGCTCGTTCGCTGTACGCTGCGTACAGTATAATAGATATTATTCCGTGACTGCACTAAACACTTTAAGGAAGAGCCGCAACTAATGAAAGAGCTTACATGCGGCCTGCGAGCTACGGTTTGCCGACCATTGCACTAGGTCATTAGTACAATTTATACTCCCACATACGTATAACTAACTTCTGCCCGCGACTTCGTTTTCGTGGAATAGTCACTTTGGGCTAATACGCAGCGGAAACTGTCAAAAGGAAAAAATAACGATTTTGTAAAATTCTTCATTGTTGCTCCGCTCCTGTTGGTCTTAGCGTGATGATATAGCCTTCCTCGGTAAACGAGCTATCTAACACTGAAATAATTTTTCAAATCGGACCAATAGATTCTGAGATTAGCACGTTCAAGCAAACAAACTCTTCACCTTTATAATATTAGTACAGATAAGAAAAATTCGAAAAAATGTAATGGAATTTGTTAAAAGTTACCTTGATAGCATTTCTCACGAATTCCTTTCTCCTTTCCCTGGAACCGACCATAGGAGAGAACCTGCTGGAGCCTTCGTTCCATCCTCCAATAGCGAGGAGCGTCTTCAACTCTTTGTTGTAGGTTTTAAGACCGATGAACTTCGAGTAACCGCCTGTTGTTAAAACAAGACAATTTCAAAATGTATAAATAATACATAATAATTTAGTAACTCTACAAATCTAGCAGTATATGCTATAAAAGCTTACAAATAACAAATATCCTTAATATTCACTGTATATTAAAACAAGTCGTGGCAGTCAATAGCCGATATAAGTGAAAACACAAAACAATAAAGTAACTGTGTTCTCTTTTGAATTTTCAAATCGATTATAGTGTGAATTATTTAAATTTCGTAATTTATAAATTAAAATTATATACACTTTTATACAGTTTATTACTTCATGAAACATATGATGTGCTGCAGAATCTCAATATTAGATGTACACAGGCCGCTATAGTACTCGTCGCTAGTCTCACGCAAGCCGCGCAAGTCGGTCACGCTTACTAGCATGTCATAACGTGAAATTTTAAATTTATCGCCTGCAAAAAAAATGCCTGTCAACGCGCCTAAAGAAGTTTTCACTTCAAAAAACATCAAATGATAATACGTTTTAGTAACAATTTTCGAAAGATTTCGGTTTGCGTTTATATAGTGAAAATTTCCTCTTGCCTGTTTAATATTTTATTCATTATATTTTGAAGCGATGATGGCTTCGTTGATAGCGTGTTCGGACACAGAGTCGATGGACGTAGTTCGAATCCTAACAACTGAGTCGGAACTTTCGGTAAAAGACAACAACGTGATGAAACCGTAGCATGGTGGGTAGTTTTACTTAGTCCGCCTGGCTAGCTACCACCCTCAAGTTGAAACTCTGTCACTAAGTACCTGTTAATGTGTTCCGGCAGTTGCACTTGAGAGCTAGTCTAGGTTTAGCGTGTTTACTACCTTAGACTACGTCGTCATTTAACATCAGATAAAATTGTGGTCAAATGTCTAAAACTATAAAGTATTAAAATTATTAAGTAAAAAAATTGGTTGTATATAAAGTTGGTTTACGGACGATAAGTTTACGTGATAACGACTTGGAAGCATCGGAAGTGGATTGGAAATGAGATAGATGCGTCACAAGCCGAACGCTTAGGCCGATCGCGCCTTGTTCCGCGCTCTCGCTTGTACGCTCGGCTCAGGCGGAACGTCATAATGACTCATGCTTTTCCTTGCGTGCAGCCGACGTTCATCGATGTATAAGACGTTATCAAGTCAAAAACTTATTTTTTTATTATACTAATTGCGATGTATCTGTTGGGTGTAAACTATATTCAAAAAATGTAGGGAATTTATTTTATTTCGAAGGTCACATTACGACGAAGTTTATGATAATCTCAAAAAAATTGCTAAACCTTATTGATATTTTTTATATACCATTAGCATATTTGTTGTATTTTAAATTATATTTAGTACAACAGTAAGTGTAAAATAGTATACGTATCTATTTTTGCAATAAAACGTGTTATGCGAACAGAAAAAGGGACAGTAATAAAATCTTACCTTTTTCAATATCTTGATACTTGTCGAAAGGCTTCAGGGTGTTGTCTTTAGTGAAGCCACCGAATGCATACACTAAATGCGTACATAAGTACGGGTTGATATTTTGAGGGTTAAATCGTGCTGTACCGGGACGATACACCGACCAGTTCGTGTAGTAACAGACGACACGTGGCTCGTTGGATGACGCTGCGAAAAGAAAAATAATATGTTTAGATTATAGCGTGCGCTGAATTTTTCACTATACAGATTACAGCGTGCTCCATCCACATGGAAGGCGGACTAAACATAGATTACAGCGTGCATCATTTATATGCAACGCGTGATAGGGGTGGATTATATGCGTCCTCTATATTGATCCTAGCAGTAAATAATATTCATTTTCTTGGCAACCAATCGTCCAGGCCTTACTGCATTGTCGAATAGGTAATAAATATTACAAACGTCTTGTGATTACTTTAATATTCTAATAAAATGATAGCCCCTTCGTTAGAACTTGCCAGGGAATTGTTGTGGCGTCTTTCTTAGACACTTTCATGCTCCGTGGTAATTATTTTTCATCTGCTTTTCTTGTACATAATAACCGAACTGTAGTACGTAAAATGTCACCAATATTACAAAATATAGAGTCAAATAACACAAGATTATGAATAAAATGTAAAAGCCACTACACGACAGACTAAGATCCCGCCAAAAACTCATAATTCCGATTGTACAGTTTAATTCATGTTTCGACTGCACATTATAATACCTATATGTTTTCCTTAGTAACGTCGCCGAAGCATTTGCCGGTGTCAATAAAGCACTCCCATGGGCCTGATAATTCTAATTAAATTTGAAAAGTCCTTTGATCTTTATCATTAACATCTTAGCGTTAATTCTTTAAGTTATTTGCAAGTACGTTACACGTATTTAAGTCAATATAGTGATGGCAAAACTTACTATCAACTTTATATTAACATATTTTACTTTATTTTATATACATACTTGTTATAAATAGATTTCAAAATAGTATTCCACAAAATATTGTGTCTTTAAAAAATCGAACCATTTTAATAGAACTTAACAATGATAAGTACGTTCACTACAACATTTGAAAATTAATTTAAAACTTTCCGGTAGAAAAATTGACACCATGAAACAAATTATATCGCGGCGTCATATCGCGGTCACAAAATCCGAATCGCACCTTAAATTACATAAGAACTACTCATGAGTATGCAGTATGCTCGATGTCAATGTTACATAACGTTTGACTAATGAGTTACTGTTAAATTTAACGTATATAACAACTAATATGACAAACAGGACTTGGCAGGTGGCGCTGTCATAAGTGTTGTGTATCGTAGACTACAAGTATACGTAACGAGTTTTAAATAGAACTCGGTTTGTGTTACTTTTATATGCGAACTGTGAAACCATATATTACCAACCATCCGTGACCTCGTCTGTTTTAAATTGGTATCAAAAATAAATAACAATAGAATACAGACTAGCACCGCCTAGTGGCGAGTTATAGTAAAATAAATTACCTAAAAGAAGTTCCTATTAGATGTAAAGTGTTAAAGTAGTACAAAGCACGTGCATAAGTTATTGAAGTTTTCCTATATCGACCGACGTATAATTTAGTTTCCTTGGTTCATACCGTTGATAATAGTACAAAGAGACTACTACCTCATGAAACTAGTGATTTATTCAGATTTTTCTTTACCGTCGAGCAACGTTTTAATAAATGAATTGCATTCGTAAATATATAAAAAATATAGAAATATATATGAAATTAATTTTCTACAGAGGGAAATTCATTCATTCGTTCATTATATACTTCGATAAACATTCGACCACCAACATTATACATCCACGACCTAGTAGTTAAAAAACGCTTTACAAATATTCTAAAAGATAATAAGAATATTTAATAAAACACAGGAAATGAAAAAAGATGTCGTAGCGATCAACAGTGCAAATAAAAACGATTCTCGGAACAAATTTACCGGAAAATTATAACGACAACGAATGAATTTTTTCTCCTATTTTATTCACCGTAAAAATCCCGTAAATAGCTCAGTGAATAGGGTTGTCAATTGTTTTTGTTTATTTCTTTGACAAATAAGGAAACCCAAATGGTTTCAAATATTCCGCAATTAACTGTGCCATTAAAAGTGGACAACGGATGGAAATAATATACATTGGAGCGCAAGCTCGAATCGATGGCTCCCGGTTAGTGCCTTAAAGTATACGAGATATTTTTTTATCAAGCACATATAATTCGTGACTTATCAACTGACAGTAAAGGGAAACGTCGTGAGGCAACTAAATGATCAAAGAGGTTCTGTTCTTCTAATCTAAACCTATAACCATTGGATTTTGATGATTTTACGGGTAATAGGATACGGCAATTTTACCTGACTAGACGCAACAATTATACGTCATTTGTAACATACTCTATAGTGGTATGATTAGAACTGTCGCGTTCTGGATTCAGGGGTTTTTTTTTAGTTACAGAGAGGCTTATAAGCTGGTTTGATAGCAAATCACTGCCAATAGATTTTAGATCTCTGGATTTATTTATTTGGAAATTCAACAGCATAAATGTGTTTTACAAAATAACTTATAATATGTATTAATTAGAGCCAAAATAGAATTTCTCAAACAACGATGTGATACACAGTATATAGATAGAGTATATGTGAATATATATCACTACATATTATAAAACAAAATCCTCTGCTACGTCTATCTGGCTGTCTGTCTGTTTACGATAATCTCAAAAACTACTGTAAGGATTTTCATGCGGTTTTCATCAGTAGATAAAATGATTCATCATTCAAGGGACGTTTAGATAGTTCATTTGTCAAGGATTTTTTATTATCAGGCCGGGATAACGTCCAGCGGGCCCGCTAGTATAACCATACCTATAATAATAGTTTAATACTACCTATAAAATAACTATCCCATGACTGACTTGACACTGGCAAAATTCGTATTAACAAGACGCCATTATTAAAAAGTTGAAGCCGAAAGAATATCTTATTTCTATAAGATTGTGCATAATTTATACTTTTTACATACATGTTGTCAAGTTATAAGAAAATTACGTATCCATAAAAAAATCCCGAGGAATAGGTGGAAACTATATTAACGCGAGGGCAACCTAGTACTAAGTAAATATACGAAACATTTGACAGATAAGTTGCAATTGAAAAGAACAAAAGATTTCTGCATGCAACAGTAGAAACTGTATTCCTAATTATATATAATAATAGAAGTTGTAATAGTAATTATTTAAGACACACGTGTGGCAACCCTGTAGGGAGGTAATTCGGTGTTGCCATAAGAAGGATTACATTACGTGGATGTCGACATAGCGGCCAATTTACAAATGAAGTGTGTCGCCGTCACCGCTGCTAAAGAATTCGACACATTTTTTACTACATAAATATCTATTTTACTATAATAAAACTATATCAAGGCCAAATCTGTACATTAAATATTTTTTGATAATTATAGTCGGGGTAAAGACTTTGTTATCGATATAGAAGCCAAAAATAATCCTTTTACAATTTTTGTCTGTCTGTCCCTGTGAACACGCATCACTCTGCAAGTACTGAACTTGACTGAACTGATTTGACAAAACTAGGCACAGTGATAACTAATATTACAAGGTTACATTTAGGAAACTTTTTGTTCCATAAAACGCGAGGAGTTCTCCAGAATAACGGACGAAACTCAAAAATTTGTAGTTAGTGAAATTTTTGACGGATTTTGGTAAATTCTCTTTGTGCTATATATAGCAGACAGATTAGCTAAAAATTGAAGCTATATTGGAACGAAGTTCCTTATTGCGCGTTAAACGCTGTGAGCGGATGGGAGCTAGACCGAAAAAAGTGTAACAAGACTTTTTTACGACACCTTAGTACAAGAGCCAGCAACGTTGGAAGAACAAATATTTTAGAAAAACTGGTTCTTTAATATATCTTACTCTATGCTCTTCCAAACAAGATTCTGGATACCTGGTTGCCGGTAAACGTTGTTTTTATTAATGCGCACCACACCTTTACAGGTAAAAATATAGATTTTTAAAAAATTTTAGGAAACTTTTTTCTCAGTAAAACTTTGTTTTTAAACGTTATTACAACATGAATTTTACTAACCATTATGATATTAAGATTTCACTGTAAACAATGAAAAACAACTATAAACGTAAACATATGTACGTATACAACGTAACATACGTCTTGGGACTGACGCCATCTTGAATACATGCGTCTATAACAGGCGCTGCCACAATTATCGCTATCTTTATCATACAGCCAGTGTTGCGCTAAACTATAACTATAACTAAGTTATTCTATACATATTATTTTTAATTTACCTTCTTTTATGTTCAAAAAAAGATTATTTATTAAAACACGACAGCTATCTTAACACGATTTGAACATACTTTTTTGATTTACAAAAAATAACATCAGGCAACTTATTGTTAATAATAAAAATGTCTGGCAATAATAATTTCATGTTTTAGTAGCTTTTCAAAGTTAGTGGAAAACAAAACACTCGAAAATTATTTAAAAATCAATATTTTTGCCTGTAAAGATGCGATATGCAGTAATAACACACAACGTTTACCGGCAGCCAGGTAGCCCGCACGTTGTTTGGAAGAACATAAAGATATATAAAAACTGACTTATTAAAATTCGCTCTCGAAACCTTTGCTAACTCTCTAAGAGAATAGTTACAGGCAAGTGACAGTTGACACGTCGACGCGATGCTCATACCTTTTTCATATTTATATTTTTCTTCAATACAATGGAGTGTGAAAAAGTTTTAATACAAGTTGAAAATAGTTATGACAAAGTAAGTGGTAGAGATGATCATTAAATTTTATTTTTACGTATTGTCCATGTTCAGAGTACAGTCGGTTAGGTCTCGTGACAGAGAAAAAGAGCAAGAGAGAGTGTATATAATATATACATACATAAAATTTTCATTCCAAAAGCAAACCAACTCAAGGATTACCTATTGATGTATTAACTTTTACTAACTTGATTGTCCCAGATCATTCAGTGTTTAATTTATCATTATTTATTTTATAAATATATTTTATCGTTTAATTTACAATTTAATTCTATTAATTTGATATTTTATAATGTACATAATACTAACTCTATAATAAACGTCTACAAAAAAAAGAAAGGAACTTCGTTCCAACCGGGGTTTTTTTCATTACCGCCAATATATATAGGTTAGTTTTTATCTTAATTGAACCTGGTAGATGATGCTACGAACGGGTTATAGGCTTATTTTATAAGATTTCTCACATACCATGACGTATATGTTTGAGTGAGTCCCTTGATATTGAATTCACAGTTGGAAACGGTAGGTGTGGCTGCAATCGGGTTTTAGGTTTATTACAATTTTTCGCGTTTAAAAATGCAATTGAAACCGGTGATAACCGATTTGGTGCAGACGAAGTTGCACGGGTCAGCTAGTTTAGTAATAAAAAATATAACTTTGCCTCGACGAGATGATTTCATATAAATGGTTGCTTGATGGCTTCTACTACTTCTATGCGAATAATTCTGAGTGACAAACTATCGAGGAGAGTTTGTTCAAAACTAATATGTCTAATAAAGAAATCACGAGTGGTAATAAGCTCTTTTATTCAAAATCACAAATACTTTATTCGATGTAGGCCCTTTAAGACGCTTTTTTTATATATCATAGTAGGAGGTATATGAATAAGCGGGTTGCCTGATAAGTGACCGGTAAGTGACCACAGCCGTCAATAGACACTAGCAACACCAGGGGAGTCGCAAGTGCGTTGCCAGCCTGTGTATGGGGGGAAGGGCGGGCGGAGGTCGAGGAATGGAGGGGGATGGAAAGTGTTCCTCCGGCACTCTTACAGTCCGAACGAAACGCAACAATGCAACCACTGTCACTTCTCGTAGGTTTTCTTTGGAAGAATGGTACTACCCCGGGCGAGCCGACCAATTCGTGCTGAAATCAGTAATAGCTTCAGCGTGGCTCTACCACCTACTATCTTATGAAAGTAAAAGCTACCACTGGTTCAGGACACAACCCAGACATCGAGAAGAATCGGCTAGAAGCTGGATCTAGCTTATCTTTTCATTACACGTATTTTTACGAACATAGATAGTTACATTCGTTTTTGGTGGATGCACAGAGCGGGGCGTCATTTCGAGAAGGCACCGTCGTTTACATATTGATTCACCCTATAAATAGCCTTTTGACATTAAAACCCTCTTGACGTGGTGCTTGAACTCACTATCCGGTAAATCGGTAATGCGATTTGAGACTTCTTTATACAACGTTACACTATTCCCTAAGAAAACTTTTATTGGTCTTAGCGAGCCTGAAACATGGAATGGCCAGTTTGTTATTGTTTCGAATATTTAAATCATGTTGGTATTTTACTAAATCAAGCTTATCAAAGCTTTTACATTAGATTATCAATAATGTATGTATTATGATGAGAGGTCTTGAACTCGATCCTCGCACTTACTTTTGTTTAATGTATGTCCATTAAGTTAGTTATATCTGAGTATTTAATATTAAGACATTTATTTACATCATCGAATTAGTTACAGTACAAGCTTTGCTTAGCTTGAAATTAAATGCCTCTAAATCAAACTGTGTCTTGCTTTATAAATAATACAACCTTAGCATAGAAGTGGCGTATAATACGGTTATTGTCGGAGTTCCTATCGCTTCTAACTAAAATATCTATTTTCAAAATAAAAACAGAGTTCATCGGCTTCACGCAATGACTTTTATATTTTCACTACAATAAGAGATCTTTAAAAAACCATTCGTAACAAATTCGAAGTATCTAAGCGAGTCGCGGGTGGTATGGACCACATAAAATTTAAAGTAATCGGCGATGCAATTCGTACTAACCGATTCTACTAGGGCCTAAATGAAATAGATACACTAAGATCTCTGTTTTTTTATTTACAACTAAAGGGCCCTGCGGACGTTGTCCTGTCCTGATAATAAAAAAGCCTTGACAAATTGTATATCTAAGCCTTCCACATGAATCCATCTCATGAATTCCTTATGAAAGCAACAGGTACTTGGCGATATATTTGCAACATGAGGGTGGTAGCAATCCAGGCGGACTTAAAAAAAGCTCTGCTACAATACTTTGGTTTCATCGCGATGTATTCCTTCACCGAAAGCTCCGACGCAGTAGCTAGGAATCGAACCTACATACATCGACGCTGTATCCGAACACGGTATCAACTAAGCCATCATCTAAATTAAAGTTCAAATAATGCAAAGAAAATGTAAACTCAATTAACAGCGACCACTGTAACTCTGATTAAAAGAATTTTCTTCATTATGGGGATGGCTAGGTATGAATTCCACTTTCTTATATAGAAATACACTTCAGCAGATAAATTGTCTTAGGGTATTACCATAACCAATTTTATTGCATACTTTATTTTAATATTATACTGAAGAACGTATATGAAGATGTCTGGATGTTTATTATACTTTCACGCAAAAACTACTGAACCGATTAGGATGAAGTTTTATAGTAATATAGCTTATACATCGGAATAACACATAGATTAATTTATAAGAATATTGTCTACACTAGGCAAAATATAACGTAAATAATCAAATAAGTCTAAAAGTTATTCCGGGGTGCACTAAGTAAATTATTAGAATTACACGAATATAACATATGGACCATCAAAATCAACAGAAGTGTCATCATTTGTAAAGATGCAAATATAGACGAAGTCCCGGGCAACTGCTAGTCTTATATCTCAACTAATGTTATTTATGAGAAATTAAATTTGCTTGTTACGCTTTGACGTCGTAACTACTCAACCGCCAATCATGACATTTTATTTATACGTCGTCAGGGGTACAAAAGCGGACGTAGGATAACCTTTTATCCAGAAAAATGTACTGTTCCTGAGTGATAATTATATTAAAGCGAACAAACCCACGCGCAAAGGATAGTAAAACCAATAAAATGGTTAGTCTTTAGCTGAATAAATAAGTGATGGAAGTTTAGACGAGTAACTTAGTCACACGACCACACAAGATGCGAGCGGGCAGACGGCAAGGGCATCGCACTGGCGCGGCCCGTGCGGCCGCGGAATTGTGAGCGTGGGCTGCGGACAGCTCATTGTTCGACTGCGACATTACTTACTTAATACATAGGTATGTAACCACAGATAAAGCAAACATACTTTACAATTAATGCTCGAAACGTAATTTATTTCAAGTATTTTCCCACTCGGTTTGTTTTACCATTATTTGTAGTTTACATAATATTGTGATTTAATAACCTCAAGTTTATTTTACCTTGTCAATTTGAAATTTTCTCAAAGTAACTAATAATTCGTATATAATATTTTCTTTATTTATGATTAATAATTATTTGACATTCAACATATCTCTTAGACTAAATAGTTACTAAATACAACAGTAAAGTACATATAAATATAGTTAAAACAAATTAAAGAGATGCTTACACCAACGAGACATTATTTTATATTATCACTAGCGGGCCCGGCAGACGTTGTCCCGCCCTGATTATAAAAAAAAATGTGGACAAATTATATACCAAAACGTTCCTCGTGATTCACTTTATCCACTGGTGAAAGCCGCACAAAGATCCGTTCAGTAGTTTTTGAGTTTATCGCGAACAGACAGACAGACAGACGCCGTAGGGGACTTTGTTTTATACTATGTAATGAAGTGCAAGATTAATATGTGTCATGCACATCACTAGCAATAACCTCATGATGGAACCATAACGTGACGGTAGGTCGTTTCCTAAGTCCGCCAGGCTAGTTACCAACCTCAAATTGAAAATGACAAATTAGACACTTATTGGTATGTTTCGGCAGCTACACTTGAAAGCCAGTCTCCGTTTGAGTTTAATTTGTTTACTATCTTGGACCACTTCGTAATTTAGCATCAGGTGAGATTGTAGTCGAATGCTAAAACTTATTAAGTATAAATAAGTAAATTATAATTTATTAAAAAAAACCATTAGTAGTCTTATCTTGGGTAACAACTGTATTATAAATATTCGAATTCTTATTTACCTGGCGCTGATAACGCGACGATGGCCACCATCAACGACAGTAGCGTTGTTGTGTCCTGTAAACAAATAACATTTATTCGTTAAAAACATATACCTTATAACATTATTTCTTTTTATTAATGCTCGTAACTTCGCTCGCCTTTACGCTGATTTGATATATCCCACGGGAACAATACTTTCTACATCAAAGGTTCATTATATCCTTCTATGTATCATTAACAACGTCTGATGATTTATGACGATCGGTTGAGTACTTATGACGTGAAAGTGTAACAAACTCATTTATAGTATTAGTAAGGATTACATGCGAAAACGATTACAAACTGGTCTTTAAGATGTATATTTAAAATCAATATAAACAAACTTTAATCATGTGTCAATGTATAACATTAGTCGTGATCCATTTTTAGAACATTTCTCCGATACAAAAACAATGAAATTATTGGTGCGTGTAGTTAAAACATAGGTCGATACTTTTCTAAGAGTCCCTTTATACAAATATTATTAATCATTTCTTATAATTATCAAAGTTATTCTTCTTCAAAAGATATCATTGTTAATGATTTTATACCATCAACAAGGTTTCCTGCAATACGTGGCCTAAACCATTTAATATAGTAAATAATAATTTAATAAAAACAACTGTTTAAATATGTCACATAAGTCTCTCATATCAGGCTTAACTTGTATGTTTAATACGTAAATAATGTTTTATGATACCAAGAAATTGTCTATTCGACATCCCCATTGGTAATATCGCAGTATTGTTAATTTGCGTGACGCAACATACGAAAATAATTGCGACAAAATAATCTTCAAAATATTTTGATAGTATTTACGTAATCTTATGAAATACAAAACATAAAAAACTGTATTTACTGTCCATTGTGATACAAAGTAAATAAATATAATATTCAAGCATAAAACCAATTAATTTATTGTATTGACAGAACAAGTGGGTAGGAAATGGGCCTCGCAAATCGGCATATATGCTCAAAGGAGGTAAATTCTCCAACGCTGATTTCACTCCAAGCAGTAAAACCTTTTTTTTGCTATCTTTGTTTTGTTTCATTTGAGTATATTTTAGTCTACATAACATAAAGCTTAGCTTTTTCCATTTAAGAAATAGTTTTATTTATTATTGTTCTAAAACTGAGATACGTTAGAATAATATTGGAGCGAGTAGTTTAAAAATAAATTAACATCATGTAATATTTATGTTATACGTAGCTGATATGCGTGGAATCGCGGTTACAGCAAGTTTTATCTTAAATACTAACTACGTATTCTAAAATTACTAAGGCTGCATAAACAACAAAGCGAACATGCGGCTTCCTATCAAATTACACAAGAAAAACTTCAACCATTGTTTATTGTTACAGTCTCACAATGACGCTGTTGAAATGAAAAAATGGATGGGCGAAACCTAAGTGAATGCGTTGATGTCTTTTGTATAGAGACTTGTTCAAAGCAGTATGTAAATAACAAGTGACAATTTCTGAACTATGGAACGGATAATAGTATTTTGTTTGCTTCGTGAGTGAAAAATTAAAACGATTGCGTAAGGAAGTCTAAACAAACTCTCGAGTTTATACTAACCCGTGCGCTATCAGAAGTGGGCACAGTATGTGCAGTATTGTACCTGTTGTGTGTGTGTAAAAAGAATTAAGAAATATAATTTAAGAAAAGTCAGCTGAACTGTGTAGTAAAAAATATACACAGAGATCGTTGACACAAGGAATGTTTTAAGGAACTTTTATTTATTAATTGGTATTATGTCCAACCGAGATATGTTAAGTCCGACTTGTATAGAAATGTTTTATTATTTAGTTTATTAGCTGTTATGAATTGCAGTGATTTGGACTCTTATTTGTGATTGTACCTCTCTGCTAGTATAATTTATTTAGATTTAATGAAAACTTAATTGGTTATATTACGTTTTATTATTAGTAATATTGAATTGTGTCTATGTATTTCCCATAAAATAAATAAATAGACTACGACATTATTATGACGTATACACTAAAAAAAATGTATATGTTTTCTTTAAAACTGTAATTAAAGCATCTGTGACATTCGCTTCTGTGTAGAAACAATAAAAATATACTTCTTCTTCTTTCGGACATGAAGTGTTTTCTTTTGGAACTGATTAACGCTATTGACTTGATGAGTCTTCACAGCTTCACTGAACTAATGGGACTAAATAACATCATATCAACAAATGACTTAAACATTCGAGTATCAGGTATTCATTTTTTACAAAGTGGCATAATCCGTAATGAATAAATACCAATTTATTTAAGAGTGAACTAAATAAAAGTACTCAATATTCTAATCAGGAGTACCCCGTTTAGTGGTACATCACGCGCGAACGGTTATCAACGGTCACCGTTATCGCATTTATGGTATCGGCGACCGTTCATAACGTTACCCGGTTATGAATATTCCATATTCATTTTATGGGTCGTCTGAATGTTTTCCGCTCTGGTTTGGTGTTTGGAATCCTTTATATATGGAAACTGGAAAGACATATACGCGACTTACGGTAATAATTCCACACTACAACTACTATAATTTGAATTTGTAGTTGTTGAGTGGTTTGACTGCTAGAATACCAATTACATATCTGCAGGTTCGAGCACTGGCATGTACCAACGAATTCACACACATTTATTAATTCAGGCCGGCATGACAGCGGCGACCGGAGATGGATAGTATGTCTTTCGGTGGTCGCCATTGTTTTTGGATTGTACTGTGCTTAACATCAGGCACAGTACAGTCACTTTGCCGAGCTACAATAAAAAAAAAAAAATTCAAATTGTTAACACTATGAGCTAACGGTGAAGGCAAACATCGTGAGGAAATCTGGACCTGTGAAATGTTCTTGTAGTACTACCGTATGTGGGGAAGTATATAGCTATAATTTTTTCGAAGTTTAAACTCGCCAATACGCCGTGGCCTGGCGTGGTGATTATGCCCATACCTTCCTTCAGAAAGATGCCTACGGCCCTGAAGTGGGTCTCTGGGTCCGATGTAAATGTGAACATTTATTTATTGAAAAACAGCGATGCTCGTGATCCTGCATCCAAACCCGGAGGGCATGGTTGCCACACTGCTACACGAACCGTTCCAATTAATTTGACAAAGTTTACGACTTTCGTATATTAATTTTGGCGACATAATACCTCCTTGAAAATTTACCGAAACTTCACAAGAATTTAGAAGAGAAGTTATAAACGACTGCATTTCTGATTTTTAAAGTTGATGATGATTATATGAGTCAATCATTAAAGCTAGCATTACAATATCGAATGATACACAATAGCTCGTCACGTGTGACAGCATTAAGCAGAATAATCACCGGGCTCCAGTCCCGGTCACATCACGGCGTCCGCCTCGCGTCGTCGCGTGTTGTAACAACCATCGTTTCGTAACAGAATGCACTGACGGCATCGCACGCAACTCTATAATAATCGGACGTTGCTTCCATTTAAGCTTTTTTCGAACTTGGTTGGCTTATTTTCGCTGAGTCGAGAGACATAAAATACATGTTTAACTTTGTATCTGTATATGAGCCTCCTTGACGTATCTGTCAATGGCGAACCTTATTGTTTTCAATTGTAAGCACTATATGACTCGCGGAACTAAATTTTGTTTTAAAGATGATTTTGCAGTGCAATTGGCCATCAGTATTATGTATATGTATAGGTGTAGGAAGGCTTATAAAGCGTTTCGCGTCTAGGTCTTGTAATCGTTTTTTTTTCTTCAAAATTAGTAATTGCTATGTGAGCAGAGTAGCGTCATTCACGTCTTTGATGCGCGAACTCTGCCCAACCCTTTTGGGACTTCGTGAGGTACACGTGTGTGCGTCAGAAATTTTTTATATGTATGATTAGCTTTTCTAGTAGGATTCGTGTTGTTCCATCCAAGCCGAGGTTCGGTCACTTTTGCACCACTGAGCTTGATACCAAGCGGTTGAGTGCCATAAGCGCTCGCCCTATTAGTCCAGTGTAGCCAATAGTGTGTTTGTTTTTGCAAGATATAGAGTTTGTTTATTTGTTACGCTTTCACGACGGAAATACAGAACTGATCATCATAAAATTTTGAGTATACCTTATTAAGGCTACAACGAAATAAAATAACCCTTCTATCAAAATTACATTAAGAAAGCGAAACCGCGAGCAAAAGTTATTTGTTAGTAATAATAAAGAAACACAATAACGTTAAATAAATGTTGTAACAACGCTATATATAGGTGTTACATACCGAAATGCAATTTCAAATCGCTCAATTAGGCAACGTATAATAATTTCTCTCTCACTTCCATTTAATTCATACGCAACTCGCCGCCGTAAATACTTGTGAATATTTCTACGAAATACTCCATTCGCGTTAGTTAGGGCGTGTTATGTATATACTGCGATGCCAAATTTGTAGGTAAATAAACCTGAAATTGCTTTTGAATATAAATTACAAATGCAAACTATTTTTTATGCGTCTTCGTGTCTGATTTTGGCTACATCGACTATTAATATCCTGGATAAGGATAAAATTGTATAAAACAGGCCATTATTGCTTAACCGTGGGAGAGAACCACGTTAAAAAGCTACAAAAGGTGAGGAGACAACCTCGTTAAAAAATCAATGGTGGGTGACGGTTGAAAGAAGCGACTCTTGACTGCCAAACTGGACTAAGGGGGAAATGGAGACTTGCTTCGGTAGATGGATAAGCAGTTTGATCTGGATATCGTTGCGGCCTGGTGTTCGCGCTGGGCTTTGTCGCCGGGGTGGAATGGTGTTTGATTTGCGCGACCTCGTGACACTCCATTAGCGTGGCAGACACTAAGTATCTCGTGGGTTTTATTAGTCAGTAAGAGTCTGATACCACATCGCTCCCCACGGCTGTAGGTATCCAATATAGGATTTCTCCCCACAATAAAAAAGAACATCATTGTTCTGCTATTTTATGCCCACTCTGGTGTCTGATATACATAATCTTATTAACGAAAGTACGACCGCATTTCGGACATAAAACTGTTCGCATTTCCTTACTTCCTTACTAATGTTATGAAGGTGAAAATGAATGTGTTTGTTTATTTGAGCTTTGTTTTTTTTGATACGCTTTCATACCCTAACTACTTAACCAATTGCCATGAAATGTTGCATACATCTTGTTTATGGTACAGAAAAGGACTGCGGGGTCCTTCCACCAGAAAAAAGTTCTTTTCGCAAGGGATAGATCAAATTTAAACTAAAGAGACCGAAGCCACGAGCAAACGATAGTATGCTATAAATAAACACTATAAAAACTGGTCTAAAATGTAGCCTTTTTATACCACGACGGTAGTAAATAAGCATGCGGGCCGCCTGGTGTAAAGCGCCCACCGCAGCCTGTGGACGCTTGTAACATCAGAAGTGTCACATGCACGTTGCCGACCATTAAATAACCTATTTATTTTCCCCATGAAGCACCCCATACTATAGTCACTATTCATATACTAGTGCTCATCCAGTGGTCGAAGTTCGGCAGTAGAAAAAACAACTTTTACATTTTTTTATTGATAACTCTAAAGCTCGTCAGTAGCTGCGAAACAAAAAAATAGAATGAAGAATATCGGCTCAGAAACAGAGGATGGAGATGTTTTTAACCGTTTCCCTACTGCCTATTTATATATAGACTAGCGGGCCCGGCAGACGTTGTCCCACCCTGATTATAAAAAATCATTGACAAATTATATACCAAAACATACCTCATGAATCACTTTATCCGCTGGCGAAAACCGTATGAAAGTCCGTTCAGTAGTTTTTGAGTTTATCGCGAACAGACAGACAGGCGCAGTAGGGGACTTTGTTTTATACTATGTAATGATATGGATATCTACAAATGTTATGTCTGCGTTGAAATATATTTTGACAGCCATAATATGACTACGAAGATATCTTAATTTACAAAAAAAAAACACAGTTAACAAGCCATTTGGAAATAGTGCAAAATATGCCAGAATAAGGACTCTGACCAAGGAAGTGTTTGTAATTAATAAATCCTTAAGCCAGCCTATGAGGAATTGATTCTTTCAATTGCCGCAATAAAAGTGTATTTCTAATATAGATAACATTTTAAATTACTGTATGTGAAAAATAAAAATATATGTACACAATAGGCCTGTAATTAGGAAACTCTTTTAAATTTGTGTAATCATTTCATAATAGATGGAGCGTATATGGTTTCCTTTTTTTAAACTATATAATATATATAAAACTAGACTTAGTTAAGATCTTAATTATATATTTGAATCACTACAAGTATTATGCAACGGTTCGCGGGATTTGCTCCAGGACATGCCAACATTCTCTATACGAAAGCATGTTTCCGCTTTCGTAGCGAATTACGCACGACTGGCTCGCACTCGAGTTTTTGTTTAGGAATTAACACGCCCACCTTTTCAGTGATAACTGTGTACAGTTTCATAATGAGATATGAGGTTTAAAAGACTTGATACCTATTTTAATTTATTACTTTGCTAAGTTTTTGTCACAAAAAAGACTATATAGAATTGATAATTAGGGGCCGTTCAAATATTGCGTAAGCAGATTTTTTGTGACCAAAGCAAAGTAAAGCTCTCCCCCTCCCCTCTCATGTTTATGTAAACATTTATACGTAACAACTACATTTTATAGAAAATCCTAAAAAGTAAATAATAAATATTGCTGACGTAATCATCAACCAACCCCCCTTTTTATTAACATGGGGATATCCTTCATGGATACTCACCCTCCCGAGGAGAGAGTGGGTTATGTCAGACTCGCACGTACTAAAACCCCACGGTGTACCGACAGACCGTATTTGTTGGGGCAGCAAGGGATCATACCAAACCCCTCCTAACCCCCCGTATTTCATCAAAAATAATAAAATCAAAGACTCTGAACTTTGCATAGGTTTTAATTTCTTTGGTATTTATGTATATACTACATTCAGAGAAGCGATGACAATTCAGTGGCGATACAATCGGGCATCGTATTATTTGAATTATAAAATGAACCTCAGCTCTTAGTGAAGGGAAATATCATGAAGATATAGTGTGGTCATATGCCATTTTACGATATTCGTTTAGCTAGTTATGAATCATTAAGTCTGACTAATATTTGTCGTAAAAAAAAATCTATGACTCACATCAAACTTGATCAATAATGTGGAATTATAAACAAAGTTGTTGTATTGGTATCAGGGCTTATTATCATTGTAATAGTAGCTTTTGCTGGCGGCTTTGCTCACGGTAATGTAAATTGAACATATCCATCGTTATATCGTAAACAGTAATTCTAGTAGACGATGTGCCCTTTATCAGCACAAAGCGCTTTGCATCTTCATTTATTATGCGAACCCCAAAGGAATGGAACGCGCTACCTGCATCTGCTATCGCAATACAGTGACACTCAAAAATTTCAATCACCAGTTAAACAACACATCACAGATAACACATACGTGCACAGTCGACAAAGGTACACATACGGTAGAAGGGTTTTTATGTTTTCCCCTATTTTCAAACTGGGTTTGTTTAGATTAGCCAAATTATCAGACACAAAATACACGCTTGAATTTGTAAGGCTCACATGCCAATACACATGTGTGTCGCAGGAATTCTTATATGTATGAATAGCTAGCTTAGTTTAAATTAGACAGATTCGCGAAGTTGCATCGAAGGCAACAGCACAAGCTGAGGTTCGGCCATTCTGGTACTCTTGACAAAGTGACTTGAAAAAGCGACAAAGTGCCTTAAACGCTCCTCTTAGTCCGGTGAAGCTGTGACGGCCCGTCATTCGAATAGCGTAGTCAGTTTGAAAAAAAAAAAAACAGCTGCACTTGAGATACAATCTTCTTCTAGATTTAACGTATTACCATCCTACAACGTAATTTAATATCTTATGAGATTGTAGCCTAACGCTAAAACCTATACCGTGTTATTACAAAAAAGTTAAATACGTATTAAATACTTGGTTTAAAAAAGTTTCCTAATAAATTCACCGCGCTCGTCCGAGGCAAGTTCGCGTTATCCTTTTTCACAAGTCTAACCTAACGTAACCAAAGCGAGACAAAAGAGCAAGATGGCGAACATTCAGCGATCGTGGTGCATCTAATACGAAACCTTTTTAAAGCCAGGATTCAATACGTATTTCACTTTTTTGTAATAACACCGTTAGAGTATAAAAAGCATTTCAATCGGATCTTATTACATTATGCAGAATTTAACGTTTTTATTTGGGAAAAACATCTGGTGAGCAATTCTTAATATTACTTAATGAGGCGTGGCCGCAGGACAACTATGTGCATTTAAATCAATGTAAAATACCAGCTGTTTACGTTGTAGATATTTAAGTTTACTCCAGATTAGAAACATTAATTGAGTCGAGTTTTTCTTATCACAAAATTATTTTTAGATTTCTAAATGATTCAAGCTCAAAGACCATTTGAAGTGAATTTTACACAAATGAATAAAATCTTAATGTATTTTAATGAACTAGCTATGTTCGTGACTTTGCATGCATTTCGTATTTATTAGTTGTAACCAATCTTTGTTGTAGCAAACTGTTGAGTTTTATCAAAATGAATATTAAGAAATTCTCTGTTTTCAAATATCTGCAAATACTAATTTACATGGATATCCATTAAATTGTACAAAGGTTTGCAGCGCCATCTACCGGCAACTTCTAATAAAATTAAACATGATTATGAAAATACGTAGAAACATTAAAGAATACTAAGTGTCAACTTTTGAAATAAACTTTGTCGTATAATTTATAAAAAAGTGTGTTATAAATTTCAGACCATACATGCCTCACATATCAACTTTTGACTTCAAAATATAAATATAAAAACCCTAAAAATAATAAAAGAATATGTTACAAGTTTTATCGCAAAGTCCCAACATTGTTGAATGTCTGAAGGTAAGGAATGCGAAAGGTCGATGTTTGAAAGGAAAATATGCGTCAACAAAATTATATACGCATTGAGTCACAATACAAATATATAAAGATTTCAATAGACTAAGTACGTGTTGGATATTCACCGTTAGAAGGCATAGTAGTTAAAAATCAGTAACGATCTATTTGGGGTCATTCAAATATTACGTAAACACTAAACAGGTCTTTGATTGCTTACTTTTGCTGACAATGGGGAGGGGTCAGAAATTACAAAAATTCCGCTTACATAATAACTGAACACCCCTTTTCCAAAGAGTTCATGACTACAAAATTGTTATACAGAAAAAAAACTATATTATTGTCATAGATGCTGGTGCTAAGTGTTCGAAAATTATAACTTATTTTATTATTACACTAGCTGTTACCCGCGGCTCCGCACGCGCTTTTTAACAATGTATTAAAGAAATGTAAAATTGTGAGTGGGTGTGTACATTACAGAAATACCTTTTCAAAAACATTTGTAACTACGATACGAACGCCATCTACTGTAACATATAACGTGTACATTAGATATATGAATACTAATAGTATATCGAATGGGATGGGATTTATCATCAGCAACATAACTGGAACTTCAACCTACTATATACCAAACTCAGTGCTCACTAACACTATATAAGAAAGTAATGAAAATTATAAGCTATACATTATCGAACAATACATCTTAAATCTTTTATTATATAGATATAATATGCCCGTATTGTCGATATACTTAAGTTATTCTTATACGTTGTTATAATCACTGAGTTATGTAGAAGCAAACGCGGTAAATAAAACAATATGGCCGCCAAATTGACCAAAAAGATGGTATAATTCATATTACATACAAATATATGACTTTCAATTATGTATATTTATTCTTGGAGTCCAGTAAGGCACACGTCTCACGCGGTTGTAACATGTTTTTGATCAATTTCACACGGACGAATGCACAGGTAGCAGTTAATAACTACATAGTGTACCAATTCAAATAAAAAAAGAATCATTAAAATCGGTTCACAATTGACGAAAATATCGATTAACATACATAAAAAAAATACATACAACCGAACATAGTAGCCTCGTCCTTTTTCGAAGTCGGCTAAAAAGAAAATCAAAAACTACCATTTTCATGCCGTTTTCACCAGTAGATAGAATAATGATTCATGGGGAAGGTTTAGGTATAATTTGTCAAGGTTTTCATTTTATTATCGGGGCGGGACAACGTCTTCCGAGCCCGCTAGTTATCTGCCCGTAAAAGCCCCGTGAAAGTCGGTCCAACCAATTAGGAGATACTAGGATATTGCGGACGAAGTCTTGAGTAACAAAATAAAATAGTTTAAGTTACTTCTTATAAGGTGAGTTATCGGCCAGTGAAAGTCCCGTGAAAATCAGTTCAAGCATTACGGATATTCCAATGCGGTCGAAGGCGAATAAAAAACCTAAATGACTTTTTATGAGGACTGCTATCTACCAGTGAATACCCCGTGAAAATCGGTCCAACCATTTTGGAAATAGCAATGTGGACGAAGCCGCGTACAAATAAAATAGAATATGTCAACCGCTATAACGCCGCTATCTGGCAGTAAAAAGTAAAATTCCCGTTAAAGTAGGTCCAGCCGTTTTGGAGATTACCCGAAATAAACAAACAAACATACAAAATATAATAATCTAAAAATATAGACAAAGTATAAAAAAAATTTTTTTTGGTCATTTGTAGCCATATCCATTCATCAAAAAGTTGTTATTTTAATTGTACATACACGAACTTTATTTTTATAATACGTAATAGAGAACAAATAAAAAATTGGAAATAAAAGTAGTATAAACTTAGTAGGAAAACAAAATAAACTTTGAAAATGTTTGCGATAGAATCTTACCACGTTACCATGGCAACGTATATAACACTAACGCTAACGAAATCTCTCAAAAGGAACAAAATGTGCCCGATTTTGAAACATTCTTCATTGGTGCTCCGCTCCTCCGATGATATATAGCCTAAAACCTTCCTCGATAAATGAGCTATCTAAAACCGAAGGATTTTCTCAAATCGGACTGGTAGTTCCTGAGATCATAGCGTTCAACCAAACAAACAAACAAACAAACTCTTCAGCTTTATATATTAGTATAGATTATCTATTCATTTTTATTGGAATATTTTATTTACTTTTTCATTGGTATGCAAAGATACAGTTGCATTTTAATAACAAAAGTATTTTTTTATCTGCATAAATAAAATCAGAATTATATTTGGGCGACATGACACTACGCAGATTATAAACAGTATAGTCACCATGACAACAGTGTATATATATTCTGTGAATACAAGTATATTCTGTGAATACATAACATGTACCAGCAACAATCCGCTAAGATCCACAAACCGTTGAAGTATTACATGTGCTTATACTCACTTGACAATGGCAGTAATAGTCTACTAGAAGACTGGTTTCCAAAAATAAAATAGAAGAACAATCCGCGAATTTGATTGTTTTAATTCACAATATATAACTTAGTAATAAAATCGATTTTAACACCACCAAGTGACAGCATTAGAGCATAAAAAAAAAACAATTCTTTCAGGATGATCCGTCAAGACATCTTGGAGTTTATTGATGTTTTAAAAATTTCTACAAACATTTGAATCAGGACAGTTTTTTTTTTCTATCAAACTAATATTTTCTTGGCTTCTAGACTTTTCGGCCGATAAAACCAAGCATTTAATAGAACGGTGATATCTAATAAGAATTTAATAATAATAAATTAATTTAATTAAATCCTTCTTCTATTTTTATATATATACCTACTAGCTGATACCCGCTCGTTTCGTGGTCTATTACATAAATTTTTAATTAAAAAAAATGGCATTAGGCCACAAAAATTACATAACGTAAGTAGCCTAGAACCATCTACGAAAAATTCCACATCGCATGGTCATAGTCATATGACGATACGTTCATATCAGTAGTTTTGAAATGATTGAGCCTCAAAGGAACTGTATTGTCATTACATATATATGTTGAGTAATCTATATGTGTATACTAGCTATCCCGCACAACTTCATCTGCCCCAAATCGGTTACTACCGGTTTCAATGATATTTCCAAACGTGAAAATCTTTAAAAATCCTAGAACCCGATTGCAGCGCCACCTATCGGGTCCAATTAAGATAAAGAAATATTCTACATATCTCATGTTGGAGTACATTACACACGTGTGCAAAATTTTATAAAAAGCGGCTAAGTCGTTTCGGAGTTCATTTGACACAAACAGCGTGACACAACTTATACCTATATGGTATCGTGGACTTTTTTGTAAGTTATTTCTTTATTTCAAACCGTTGCCTGAACGGTGCACGTCATACTATAGAATTTAATTCGATTTCAATACATTTATTGTGATTAATTATTTAAAGTATGTATTTATCAAAATAAAATCTATACTTAACACTCAGCAGTAATATACCTTTGTAACTGTGAAAGAATTTTCAAAATCGAATCATTAGTACCTGATATTACCCCGAACATCCAAACTCACAAACTTTACCTCTTTATAATATTAGTATAGATATAGAAAATTAATTATTTGTAAATCAGTTTATTTTTAAACGTTTCGTAGCAATTGTTATAGTGTATCAATAGTACAAAGGTCACGATTCGACAGTGTTGCGTAAACGCGAACTTTGTGCCGTTTCGCGAATTCGAATCGTGCTATACATGGGTACACAGTCACGCCTATGGGGTCAAGTTTATGTGATGAAAGGGACGTTCGAAACTTGAATTTTAAGTTATGAGTCGTCGTATAAAACGGCTTTAAGCGCTTTAATCGTGCTGTGACTTTGCTTTTTTATTTATTTCGTAATTTACACCTTTTTTATCGGTACATGATAACCAACCAAACGTTTGTTAGACTGACTTCACATAAAAAATCTGTAATTTTGTTTGTACTTTATTTTTTATTTTCATAATAGGTAGATATAAAGAGCAGTGATCACTAAATAAGATCATTAAAAAGTATTGTCTGTTTGTTTGTTTGTCTTAAGTTTAACTTAAAGACTGCTTAAACGACTTTATGAGATTTTGTACATTGAAAGCATATGTCATTTCTCAATTGATATGGTATAAATATAATCAAAAATACTTTCAGACATATTAAAAGAAGAAACATATCTAACCCAAACCGATTTTTTGTGTATAAGAATTACGTATGATTCCAAAATTAATTGTCTATGAAGTATTTTGTTAATACCAACAATTAACTAAATAAAATAACAAGTCGAAAATAAATTACTACAGAAAAATGTTGTGCGGAGTCGCGGGCACAGCTGATCAATATTACATTATTCAACTTCAACTTTTTAATAATGACACCTCATAGATAGGAATTCTGCCAGTGTCAAGTCCGTCATGGGAGAGTTACTATATAGTTAGTACTAAATCATTACATAATATAAAACAAAGTCCTCTGCCATGTCTGTCTCTCTGCCTCTTCGCGATAAACTCAAAAAGGACTGCACGGATTTTCATACGATTTTCACCAGTAGATAAACTGATTCATGAGGAAGGGCTTGGTATATACTTTGTTAAAGTTTTTTTTTTTGGGCCCGCTAGTTTTTTATTATATAATTTAGGTCTTCCAGATTAAGCCACTAAAGTTATTGTATTATTATCGTTACTTCATTATGAATATTATAAATATGAGTGTGGGTCTGTTTGTTTGTTACATATTGACGTCTTAATTATTAAACAGATAAATATGAAATTTTGATAACATGTTATCAGAGGCACAGAAAATTACATAGCGTACCTTTTATAAAAAAGTACTTCTCTCAAGGGATAAGTCAAAACTATATTAACGAGAGTGAAACTGCGAGCAAATACTAGAACTATAAACAAACCTGGTATCTAAGGTTGTGTGGTAGCAACGGCTGAGAGGTGCGGATGTGCGCACTTTAGTTGCACCATCGTGCTCCAATTGCTACACTGAGATCACGCGACCGAATTCTATGATTGTATGTGCTATTTTGTACTATACTACTGGCAAATTATTTTTGAAAGGAAACCTTCTTTACGAGCATTGAGTGGTATTTTTGGCAGGAGATATATTTATAATTTCGCATTATGAAATGTTAGTATGCAAGACCGGCCGTATTGCGCTTGCGCGGCTACTTCACTCTAGCGACGTGCAGTATAGGGCCCTGTGTACATGTAACATTGATATTTTACAGCCCATCGTACGTTTGATTGATTAATAGACTAAAAATGTATATAACTATTGCTCCGAGTGTCAATAGATATGAAAACCACACTAATGTTAATAATTTTAATAAACATATTCTAAAATTGAAATATTGCCATTCATAGTATAATTGATTTAATAATTTAAAAGAGAACGCAGTTATCTTATTATTTTGAGTTTTTACTTGTGTCGGCAGTCCTTATGACTGCCTCGACTTTTTTTTAAAGAGGTTTGTCTGTTGGAGCATCATTGTCAGTTCGATTTCTATCATAAAGCATTGCGCTCGGGTTGCTGCGTTCTCCTTCGAAAGAGACGTCAGTTCTCAGTAATACTTAATAGGGCTACTAGCTACACAAACCGTGGTCCCTTTAGGGTTCGTTATGCAGAGCAATAGGATCCAACAACCGCTTAACACACCTGTCTACAACTTTTCAATATACTAGCAAAAGCTCCCGTCTTCATCCGCGTTAAGTTACAATAAAAAAGTTCTTCTTCTTCCTAGCATTTTCCCGGCCTGGTGCCAGGGTCTGCTTTCTTACTTAACTTCCTCCACCTTGTGGGGTTGTTGTCCTTTATACCCGCTTTCACCTCGTCCAGCCAGCGTTACAATGAACAAGTTAATAATAATAGAATAAATCTTAGCGCCAGCTGGTGGCGAGTTATACCAAAATAGTTATCATTAAGAACTTTTCTATTAAAGTTAGCTATGCCATTTTTATGATTATTGTTCGAGCAATGTCGAAGTTGATTTTAGTTATATCGAAAAGTATTTTCGAAAAAAATATTATTTTCATAAAGTTTCAGGCTATATTATATTGCATAGACAATATTTATAAAAAAACTATAATTTTATTGGAAATGAAGTATAGAGTTTGTTGACCACTTGGCATCAAGTTAGCTATCGGTAAAAAAAACTCATAAGACTCGCCGTATGGGTATGCGTTTAACATTCACGCACCAACCAGTCGGACGACTTGTTGGCGTGCAGGTGAGAAGTGGTTGGGCCGGTTATCGCGTAGTTCAACTCTCACTTTCATTCAGTATGTGTACTTACTTCTAATATACATGTTTCATTGTAAAAACGTGGAACCGGAGGCACCTTATGAGTTTCATTATTTTCTGGTTATACACACTCGCAAGTTATTTTGCGACATGGATTCTAGGAAGGGGAGTTTTTTTTCACAAGTATGACAACTACGTAGGGTGTGTCGTCTTGTATCACAACGCGACTGCTTTCTCGATACTGGAACGTATCCTAATTTGATTTTTGAACGCATATTAAATCAAATGAAAACGATTTTTTTTATATCATAGGACGCAAATGAACAGGTGTGTCAGCTGATGTTACACCAGAGGAGTCGTAAGTGCGTTGCCAGCCTGTGTTTGGGAGAAGGGGGAGTGGGGAATTGAGGAGGGGGAGGGGTGTTGGGTATCCGGCGCTCTCACAGACCGAACGAAACGCAACAATGCAAGCACTCTTACTTCACGTCGGTTTTTTTTGTGTGATGGGGTGGTAGTACCCCGGGCGAGCCCACCCATTCATACTGAAACTAGTAATAGCTTCAGCGTGGCTCTACTACCTACATTCAATTTAGTTCCTGAACAAAAACAACAAACGTTAAAAATAATACTATATTCTGATAATAATGAGATTATCAAAAAAAGTCCATAAGAAACTAATTAGAATATTTTTCTTTACGTGTTTTAGTGTTCGATAGTGTTAAATAGTGACGTAATCTAAGAGGGTAATTACACCAAACCTATAGGAGACTAGCTCTGAGATACAGCTGCCGGAACACACCAACAAGGGCTTGGCGATAAATTTCCAATTTGAGGTTGTTAGCTAGCCAGGTGGACTTACAAATATGATTGACATTGCTATGGTTTCATCACGATATCTTCTTTCACTGGAAGCTCTGACTTAGTTGCAAAAATTCGAACCTACGTCCATCGACGATGTGCCCGAACACGCTATCAACTAAGGCATCATCGCTTCAGAGTAGTGTAATAAGTCATTACCAAACATCACTGTCGTTCACGTAACAATCCACCCTATAACATCCTTTTAACATTAAAACCTAACATGGTTCTTGAACTCATTATCTGCTAAATTGATAATGTATTTTGCAACCTTACTGTAACCTAATATATAACATACTTGCCTCTGCCGGCGACTTCGTCCGCGTGGAATAGTTACTTTGGGTTAACGCTAACACGCAGCGGAAGCCCTCAAGAGGAAAAAATGCCCCGATTTTGAAACATTCTTCATTGGTGCTCCGCTCCTATAGGTCTTAGCGTGATGATATATAGTTTAGAACCTTCCCCGATAAATGAACTATATAACACTGAAAGAATTTTTAAAATCGGACCAGTAGTTCCTGAGATTAACCCCTACAACGTCACAACGTCACAAACTATACCTCTTTATAATATTAATTATATTGTATACTATATTATATTATATATTATAAGTATAAGTATAGATAAACTATTATTGGTTATACTGAGCTTAAAAATGGAATGGAACATAATTTTTAATTGTTTTTTATATGAAAATCATGTCAAAAAACACTAAAATCTATGGATTAGCATAACATGAGTGTACTGTCCATGGTATGGGAATTCCCGACGACTTAAAAAATTTAAAGTGCTGAAGGGTAAAGGAGATTAACTCATTTTTTTGTTCCTATTAGAATTCTCAATTCATATCTTCTCATGGATGAACCTTTTCTATATCCTGTGTAGGAGCATCGGCTCACTACTAGAATATTCTAGACTAACACGGACAGCGTAATAATAATACTCGGAGAGCGTAAAATAGACTGTTTATTAAAATGAGCATAAAAGGTATTTATACAGACACGCGACATTTCATTTATTTGTTCAATTGTTTGAACGACATTCTATTTACAATATTTACAAAAGTTTCAGCCAGTCTGCCAGAGAGGATGACATTCTCGGTAGCTACACCTGTATGGATACGAAATAATTTTGTGTATATACGACTTTTTAGCTTGCCTCTTAAGTCAAATACTATTACACGAAATATTGTCCTATAATATATATACGTAAATACAGTATCGCATGTCTTGCGCATATAATCGTGAGCTAGTTCGATATTGCGACCTTGGCCCGCGTCTCCATTTACTACTGTTTGTTCTCATTATTATATCATAATGTATACCCAGTCTTTAATTAGGACAACTGCTATTTGAAATACAATTAAAACTATGGAATATAAAAAACAATAGTAATGTTTTTTACCAACAAAGTAATTAACAAAAAATTGTAACGAAAAGCGCACGTATTCGCTCCTGTTAATGTGGTCTTTCTTTACACTTTGGGTTAATATTTTTTTTCTGGATAAAAACATTGACGGTACCATAAATTTGACATGTATATTTAAATTACAATGGCCGTGTTTTTAAGCCTGCCAGAAGCGGAGTTGCGATTTACAGCTAGTTATTTATATTTCTGACAACCGATGTGACAGATAACATGCAAAACTTAATTTGAACGACTTCCAACCTCATTACAATGACAATATGAGACAATAGAATGTTACTTAAAATTTATATCTATTAGCTTAAACACAAGGTCTATAATATAACAGTTTATTTAAGGTTATAAAACAATCAGAATGTCACATATGCTAAAAACCTAAATTTGTCAACATTCAAATCAACAACGAGACAAGGTCAGTTACATCACGAATGCTACCAGTCACCGGTCAGGGTTAATATGGGCCATCTAAACTATTTCGATATTGCAAACATGTACGACCGATAAATCGTCTTAACTCTGATCGTTTCCGAATTCTAGGCTGAATAACAAAGGATGTCCTTGCCACAAATCTAAAATTATATATGATTACAAACTGTCATTTAAATAAAGATGGCGGTAATTAAATCATAAATATTAATTTTTATTTATAAAAGATCTAATAATGTATCAAATTCTTTATGATATGCCAATATTCTTAATGAAAACTAAGCAATTATTTAATAAGATACATTTTAATTACATCTATTAGTGAAATAGCTAAGTCATTATTAATACTAAGATCAAAATTTTGGTAACACTTTTTTAAATTTCAAAATTAGAATGTCTACACGACATAGACAATACAATACAAACAGCCAGTTACAACATGACCGTTGCCTAACAAATCATTCGCACGCAGATTTTATTCTTTTACATCGCAACTGCAATCGATAATCGACTTCAGTACTTCGTATCAAAATACTTTATATTTTAATTAATTAAGCTACAGTTACAGTTATTGTAATGAGCTCTATAAATATTCGTGATTATATGCAATGACGTGAAATCAATTTGTTATCGAAAATAAAATTTTGTGTCAATTTTATTGTTACTGATTAGTAACAATTTTAATCGTATTTTGTTTAAAATATAAATCACTCTAAGTTAAACTCTTATACAAATGAATTGTTGTTTATTAATATAATTTTTAAATATAATTTTGATTTACGTATTAAAACAGTTTGCAGTAAAATAATTTATTTGTACACAAAAGGCTAAACGTAACAACATTCAGTGGGATATCACTATACGACAGGAATTATAGTTCTCGTTACTTATATAAGTAGAAGTTTCCTGTTGTCGTTTTTATATTCGCTCTCATGCTCAAGGTACAGTTGTCATCCTGTTATTTATGTTTTTCGGACTCATTAACCGCTGTTGACTTAAGAGGTCTTCACAGCTCCACTGGGCTTTTAGGGCGAGCGCTTAGGGCATTCATCCGAATGGCAACAAACTCAAGGGTACCAAGTGGCCAAATCTCGGCTTGGGCCGTTGGTTTGAATATAACAATGCAAATTGAACTAAACTAATCATGCAATCTTTTTTTTTTTTTTTTTAACGTGGGGAAATCCCTTATGGATACCCACCCTCCCGGGGGAGAGAGTGGGTTATGTCCGAGTCGCACGGACTAAAACCCCACGGTGTACCGACAGACCGTTGTGTGGGGGCGGCAAGGGATCGTTCAAGCTAATCAACCTTGTAGAGCCGCCCCCACGGTCCGCCCGGCGGAAGGTGACCGCCGGGCTCCTACCTATAGAGGGACAGACCGGGCACACACCGGCTGCCCCCCCTCGTCCGCCGGACCTGTGCAATGAGGAGATGGGCCCCCCGGCCCACCCCCTCAGGTCCGGCTACGGTGGCAGGAGGAGTTGGGCAAAGCGCCGCCTCCTCCTGCCAATCCTCCGTTGGCGGAGACGGCCACTTAACGGGTCTGCCTCGCGGGCCCTCTCCGCCGCCTCCTTCTGCGAGATGACGTCCTCGCAGAAGGAGGACATCGCTCGCCAAGCCTGTTCGCTGCCGAGCATGGCCGAAACCACGCTCGGCAGCGATAAGTCCGTTCCCACCGCCGCCGCCAGAATGCGGCGCTGCTCCCCCCACGCAGCACACTCAGACAGAGTGTGCTGCGCGGTATCTTCGACAGCGCCGCACTCGTGACAGGCGGCGGTCGGCTCCCTGCGTGCGATCCGGTGCAGGTACCACCCGAAACAACCGTGTCCGGTGAGTACCTGCACCATCCGGAACATCAGGGAGCCCCACTCCCTGGAGATCCACTCCCGCAGGACCGGGTGGACGGCGTCTATGGTAAACCGTCCGAACCGCTCGTCCGCCAGGTCCTGCTGCCACCTTTCGACGGCGTCTCCTCTGAGACGCCGTCGCTCCGCCTCTACCTCCCTGGGAGCCGGAGGCTCCCCCCTTCGTTTCCTCGCCGCCGTGAATTGGTACACGGCGGCGAGAACTCCTGCCTCCAACTCCCAGGGTAGGGAGCCAGCGAGCGTGAAGGCCGCCGCTGAGGACACCGTCCGGTACGCCCGGATCGCCCTCAGTGCCACCGTGCGCTGCGCATTACGAAGCGCGCGCACGTTGGCGGCACCGAGGGCGTCGGCCCAGACCGGTGCCCCGTAGGCGGCCATTGCTCGCACGACTCCCATGTAGAGTCGGCGGCACCCGGCGCCCGGCCCCCCTATGTTCGGGAGCAACCGGCCGAGTGCCGCCGCCGCCCCAGCAATTCGCGGTCCGAGCCCCGCAAAGTGGGGCTCGAACCGCCAGCGCCCGTCCAGGGTGAGGCCCAGATACTTCATCTGGGTCCCCACCCTGATCCGGGCGCCCTCCACCACTATGTGGGCCCCTGGTGGTGGCCCTCGCCGAGGCCCATGAAAGAGTAGGGCCTCGGTCTTCTCGAGGGCCACCCTGAGGCCCAACCTCCTTATGCGCCTGACCACGAGGGTTGTGGCCATCGTGGCCAGGCGCTCCACCTCCCTCCACTCCCCCCCCCCCCGGGCTACGACTAGGGTGTCATCCGCGTAACATATGAGGCGTGCCCCATATGGGAGCACGCCGCGGAGCACCCAGTCGTAGCCCATGTTCCACAGGAGCGGCCCCAAGGCCGACCCCTGTGGAACCCCCCGCCTTGTGGCCCGCCGGACCATACGCCCGTCGCCGTCTACGTAGGCGACCTCCCTACCCTCTAGGTACGCCTCCAACACCCGCCGCAGGTACGGCGGCACTCCGAAATACCGGAGCGCCTCCCGTATGACCCCATGCGGCAGGGTGTTGAAGGCGTTGGCGATGTCTAGGGACACCGCCAAAACCCTGTCCCCCTGGGAGGTCGCCTCCGCAGACAGCGACTTTAGGAGGGACAGGGCGTCCACCGTGGAACGCCCTGTCCGGAAGCCATACTGCGCGTCCGCCAGATTCGGCCCCACGCCCTCTAGGTGCTGGACGACCCGGGAGGAGATAATCCTCTCCAGCACCTTCCCGGCGTCGTCCAGCAGGACGAGGGGCCGATACGCGGACGCGCAGTCCGGAGGGCGGCCTGCCTTTTCCATGAGGCAGAGCCGCCCAAGCTTCCAGGGCTTCGGGAACTGCCCGACCGAAAGACACCGGTCGAACAGCTCCCGAAGCCACCCCCCTAATTGGCCCAAGGCGAGGCCGAGCACCCGACCCGGGACCCCATCAGGGCCGGGCGCTCTACGCCGGCTGAGGAGGCGCTCGACTGCCCTCCCCATCTCCTCCTCCGTTATCGGAGGGGGGGGGACCGTCGCGCACCTCCTCGACTACCTCGCGAGGCGGAGGCATGGGAGGAGCCGGTAGCATCGGAGGGTCGGGGAATAGCTCTCCCACAACCCTCGCTACCACCTCCGGCCGGAGGGTCTCCGTCGCCGGGGGCGCCCATGATCGCAACTTCTTGCGCACGATCCGGTATGGGCGCCCCCAAGGATCCCCCTCCAGCGTCTGGAGCAGCTCCTCCCACGCTGCTTCTTTCGCCCGGCTGATGGCAGCCTGCAGGGTCTTCCTGCACTCCCTGTAGCTGCCATACAGCCGGGCCTCCGCCTCCGGGTCCCGGTGCCGGCGTCGGCGGCTGCGCCCGAACAGCCGCCGGGCCGCGGAGCAGGCCGCTCGGAGATCGGCGATCTCCGGCGACCACCAGTACACCGCCCGTTTGTCTAGGCGGTGTACGCTCCGCGGCATCGACGCGTCGCAAACCTCCGTGAGGGCTGCACGGAGGCGGGCTGCGGACGCGTCGACATCAGCCCCTGTGGGGGGGGGCATCGCCCAGGCCTGGACGATGGCCGCCTCTTCCGCTAATTCACGGTTGAGGCGGCTCATCGCCCAACAGGGGAACTTCACGCCCCTCCGGGGGCGGGTGCCACTTCCGCCTTGGGAGGTGGAGACCTCGAACCTGATATATCGGTGGTCCGATAAGGTCTCCACCTCCTCCAGCACTCTCCACCCCCGGACACGGCGTGCGACGGACGGTGTGGCGAACGTGACGTCCACCACCGACGCCCCGTTCCATCGCACGCACGTGGGGACGCTCCCCTGGTTGAGGAGGGACAGCCCCAACTCGGCTGCCCACTCCTCAACGGCCATGCCCCTCAGGTCCGTGACTGCCGCTCCCCAGGTCCTCGATTTAGCATTTAAATCCCCCATGAAGACCAAGGGAAGCGGCGACAGCCGTCTGACAGCTCCCTGCAGGGAGCCGAGGTACGCCTCGAACTCCCGCAGGGGCTTGTTAGGGGAGAAGTACGCCCCCACAATGGCGTACTCTCCCCAGACGGCCGTCACGAACCCGGCCCCACACTCTCTCACCGCCAGGGACGAACCTCGACCCGCCACGATCGCCACGGAGCCGTTCCGGTCCCCAGCCCACTGCGGCTGGGAGGGAACGAAGTAAGGCTCCGTGGCGATCGCGAGCCCGATGCCCCACTCCGCCACTGACTGCACAAGAAGATCCTGTGCAGCGGCGGAGTGGTTGAGGTTCGCCTGGAGGAAGTTGCGTATGGTGTGCTCCATCACTGGTCCATAGCAACTTCCTCCTGCCTGGCGGCGACCACCCTCGGGCTAGCTCCCACTGCTGGGGAATCCCTACCCTTCGTGGTGGGGGGCCTGCAAATGCGGCTCCCCATTATATGCCCAGAGGGCCTTCCAGCATCCGCGCATACGGCGCAGCGGGCCGTCTCCGCCTTACATTGGGCCGTTTTGTGGCCCGCCGCGCCGCAGCGGTAGCACCCGTCTCCCCTGCTGGACGAGGAGGGGCACGTGGGGCGGGTGTGCCCCAAGCCCATGCACTTATAGCAGCGCATGGGCTTCTCGTCCAGCAGCTGCACGCGTACCACGCTCCAGCCGATCAGGAGCTTGCCCGCCTGGACAAGCTCCCGAGCTGCCGTCGCGGGGAGGGTTACGTGGGCCGCTCCGAGGCCCCCCCAATTCCTTTTGATTTCGCCGACCTTTAGGTCGGCTATCTTACAACCGGCCTTCGCCGCCACGACCGACTCGATCTCGTCGGCGGACACCGAATCGTCCAGCCCGACGATCCGGATGTCCGCCTTTTTGGTTGGAATGACTACCGTGGCGACTCCGGCCAGTGCAGTCTTCAGCTCCCGGGCCAGTTCGGCGGCCTTCTCACTACTTTGACCCGGGAGCTCAATCTTCCGGGCCCCCGTGGCGGTATGCCTCACCCGCACCTCCCCTATGCCCATGTCGGGCAAGGTCACGTGCTCGCGCGCCTTTACGAGCACCTCCCTGTAGCCGACACCTTTGTCGGCTGCGGCATCCTGCAGAGTCAGGATGACCGCAGCCGACTGGGGGACGGACGGCAGCTTCGGCCCGGGCGGCTTTGGCGGCGCCTTCGGGGGCGCTGCGACTGCGACTGCGGCCTTGGGCACCGTGGCAGGGGCCGCCCTCTTCTTCCGACCCAGCACCTTAGACCACTCCACCTCCTTAGTTGCCGTTGTCACCGCCGGGACCGGTAATTCGGCCCAATTGAAGCCCAGAGGGGCGATCGGGGCTTGAGGCCCAGGTGCCGACCTCGCCGGCCTCGCAGGTGTAGCCCCTGCTCCACCCTTCTTCTTATCCCCCGCCAATGGAGGGCGAACGGGCACCTCCGGGAGGCGGCTCTCCAGGCTCTCCAGGCGTGCGTTCAGCATGTTGCCGAACGACACCTGGAGAGATCGCTCAAGCCGAGATACTGCCTCGGCGAGAGTATGCTCCCATTGGCTGGCGGGAGACTCCACCACAATTGGTGCCGGAGGGGGAGGCATCTGCTTTTTCGCATTTGCCTCCTGCTTCCAGGCCAGCACCTCCGCCTTAAGGTCTTCGACCTGGCGACGGAGGTTCTTGGTCTCCCTTTGGAGCTTGCGCGTTTCCTCCGACTCTGTGCGCTCGGCCAGGGTCTCGACCACCTCCTTTAGGGTCCTGGCAGCTTCTTTCAGGACCTTAATGCAAGGGCCCAAAATATTGCGAGACTTCTTAACTGTCTCAATTATGGCAGAGAACTTGACCCCGGCCAGAGCCTTGAGCGTGAACGCGTCAAGGGCGTCCACATCGACAGGAGGCTCCGCCTCCGACCCCGAGCTAGTGGCTGCACCAGCCCTGGAGTTGGCCCTAGAGCCGGCAGCCGAGGCAGCGGCCGAGCCGGTAGCGGAGTCTGTGATTGACTCCGCCGCACTCACACTACCCGCTAAGGCCCGGTCAAATGACCCGTCGGCCTCCCCCATAACCCCGCGACCACCCACGTTGCGGCTGATCCGCCTCGTCGTCCCCCTGCTCGCGGTACTCATCTTGGGAGCCGCCCGCTCCTCCACCTCCGTGTCGGAGTCCATCGCCACGCTCACGCGCTTCTTCGTGATCCTTTTGGCACTCATGGCCTACCGGAGACCCAAGGTCACCAGCAAGCCAAGAGGCAAAAGGACAGTGTCCGTTCAACAAGCCAGGTCAGTCAAAGATACAGGAAACAGTCCGAAAAACAACGCCAAAGTCCAAACAGAGAGAAATAATCATGCAATCTAAGCTAGCCATACACATCCTGTAGTGAGACACATTTGCATACTTTCATAGGTGTCGCATGAAAGTATACATGTATTTCCTTGTCTCGACATTTCTTTATAATTGTGGTTACCTTTTTTATGCGATAAAAACGAAGGGTGGAATTTTCTAGTGTACCTTTCTTTTAAGTTACAGTATAGTTCATAACAATAAAATATAGCCTCACGCCATCTAATGGCGAAATATAATAAAAGGAATAATAAAGCAAAACAATAAAGTCCCACATACAAAATGACTCCCAGAAAAGGGAACAGTAATTCTATTGATTAATAATTTCAGGCTAATATGTATGTAGAAAATAAAATGATCGAAATTGATATAAGCTGCTATTTTAGTGCAACCAATGTACGAGATAATTTAAGATATTGAACGCAAAAAAGAAAATGTTTCCGTCGGAGTAAATAAAATTAATGACTCTTTGAAATTCGTCGGTTTAAATAATACCATACTTGCTTTCCCGACATCCGGGGAATTAAGAGTGCTTTGTAAGGTTATGTCTGGTATTATAAACCAATAAAATTTGTTATTATTTTATATGAATGTTACACACTATATTTTGGTGGTAATCGCTGGGATGACATGGTTAATTTGTAACCAAACCCTAAGTACAAATAAAAAAAATCGACCGTCGAATTATTTCTCGGAATTATCTGACATAACTCTTTTGTAACTCGTTAAATTAACTTTTAAAATTGATAAATAATTATGAATTATCAAATTAATTACGTTTGTTTATATAATATAATAGGCTCTATTATATTACTTTATATTGAGAAACTAATACGCAGTGAAAAATATATAATAAATAAAATAACACGAGCCACATTACTAGATACATAAATCATTATATAAGTGAAAGACATAAATATATGTCGGCAGGAAACGGTACGCACGCGCTGTCTAATTACTTCAATACGGAAATGACTCGTTTGACTTTATTTGAATGTTAAATTTTATTGCCGCGGTTCTATTACGTATTTAGCGCTTCCTTTGATGTTCTAGATGAATACAATCTTTTCTTTGCATATTTCCAACTAACATAAGAAGAAATGACACATTTCTAGCTTCATTATAAAATAAATAAACCATTAATATGTACATTGTTACACTTTGTATACTAAATCGTTGTTACAAATAAACAATAGATGAGTCATCGAACGTGGGAACCAAAAATAATTGGTTTCTGAAAATAACTCGTCTAGAATTTTGTTTAAGCGTTCGAATAACGACGTCAGCTTTTCAGAGTTTTCTACTCTTCTTTATTGAAAAACATATAACCGCGTCACGCTACGTCCGAGTGGAGAGACAAAAGAAAGAGAATCTTCAAGCATATAACCTTGGTTATATATCAAGATAGAATACCGTTTAGAATATACACTGTATGGTCGAGACATGTCACACAGCGCCGGCACGATCTGTTAAGGCTAAATTATACATTTATTCCGTGCAAAGTCGTTTCCTTTGAGTGTCTTGATTTCCTCTGAGATAGAAAATACTTAACTCATATAATGTTCAAACAATTTTGTTTTCGTATCTTACTATCTAAGTAAAATAATTAGACAGCCACTGTATTCCTAAGTATATTTTGTATTACGGTAAGTATATACTTGATAAGTCATTTTGTAAAGGACCGGCATGATTTATATACTAGAAACTGTAACAAATTAGTCGTCCCATGTTTCAGACTTAGCAAAACCAGTAATAGTTTCTTAGGTAACAGTGTTAGGGCTTACAATAAACTCCCAAAACATATTACCGATTTGCCGGACTGTAAACTTAAGCGCCATGTCAAGCAGGTTTTAGTGTCGAAAGGCTATTATAGAGTGGATCAATATGTGAACGATGGTGATGTCTGGAATTGACTCCTCTCTGTGCATCCACTAAAAACGGTACTGTAACGTATAATGTATTCGAAATATATATATGTTAAAAAGATGTACCCGATCGAGTTTCTTGTCGGTTCTTCTCGATGACTGGGTTGTTTTCCGAACCGGTGGTAGTTTTGACGTTCATAAGCGCCTTATTAGGGCCTAAACTGAATGAAGTACTTTTGATTTGATTTGAAGGCCTACGCGGCTTTGTCTGCATTTATGTCTTTATTAATTACGACATTATACAAGCCTTGGTTTAATTTTAAAGGTATACGTATCTTAAGCTAAAATTCCTTTCATATGGCAGTATTCTTTCCAATTTACTTATCATTATATGTTAGGCAATTACATTATTAATGACATCTATGCTTATCACACAAAACACAGTCATCTACAAGGACTGAATCCTGAGCCCACGTCTCCGTAATATGATTTACTATCGCTGGTGGTCACACGCTAAAACCTATACCGTGTTATTACAAAAAAGTGAAATACGCATTGAACTCTTAATTAAAAAAAGTTTGATCACAAAAGAGTGTCTTACTCTTGTTTACAAATGTACATTATTTAAATTTAAGTATTCTCTAACACTCGTCTAAGTTGACAATTCTTGTGTTATTGTTGGATTTTATTGCTTTTCCATTTGTTTCGTAATAAATTATGAATTTCCTGGGTATAAATAAGTAAATTTTCTTAATGAAAATTTGAACAATAATATTATTAATAAATTGAAATTGTTCACAGAATATCTGTATGTAATAGAACGTTTTAGAATGATGAGATTAAATTGAACCAATTCTCTTCAGAGTTGCTTGCATAAAAAACTTAAGCCAGAGGTTTAGCTAGAAACCGTTTAGACACGCTTTTGTAATCAAGTATACTAAATATATGTTTAGCTACGTTTAAAATGTTAGGCACTGCTTAGCAAAATTCGTGTTAAACCCGTGTTCATTTTTGTATTTGTAATAAGACCGATAAAGTATTAAAAAAACAATTTTGATAGAAAGACTAACTAACATGCATTTGACAAGTTATACGCGTTAGTCCATTATCTTATTTATCATCTAAATAGATCTAAAAATTAAGTAAAATATCATTCCTAAATACTTCAATAAACACCTCTTTATATTTTTCATAATTTTTGTTTAAAATAAAAAATATTAATTTTTCCACGGTACCCTCTAGCAATACGAGTACATACTTTGTAATTTCGGTACTTGACTACGTGGCAAGTATTATAGACTATATTTACTTATTTTTACTTCAGTCTTGTACATTTATACTTGGTGTCTGGATACTCGTTAGCAATATTTTTACAGGATACTCAGTACTTGATACACGTTCTAAATCAATAAAAAAAATAGATGACCTAATTATCTGGAAAATACAAAAATTATAGTCAATCCTCTACCCGTCTATGTTACTGCAGCGTGTCAATGACCATCGGGTGTAATAAAAGTGAAATGAAAGTGAACCCAACTAACAAAGGATAATTTTTCGAAATTAGAACAAACAAAAGGGTTTATTGTCCGTTTTATTATCGAAGGCTATGAACTCCGGGACATCGCTTGCAGGGTTTTTCACCGGTCATTCAACCTAAGTTTATTTAAATTTGTACCCATACTTTGAGATTCTTAGAACAAACTTTAACTTAGGTTCTCTTCGTTGTTTATTAGTATTTTTTTTTTTAATACTATTATTTTATATGTTAAATGTGACCATGAAATATCACACGATTGAAGGTTGTCCCTCTTTAAACTATCCGGTACCCGCAACTTTGCTGTCCTGAAAATAGTTTGATTTTTCTGTGAAAACTACATATGACACTTATTTGTTTTAATTTTCTTCTATTAAACTTTATCATAGCTGTTTATCTCCTATGGAAGAGCGTAATGATAAACAGCCTAAATAATACTTTGAAAAATCCTCTACTTTTACTGAAAACTTTTACTTTATACTGATAATTCTCGCCAAAATCGGTATAGCCGTGTCAAAGATTAACTTAGATAAATTATCAGACAATTCAATTTTATTTATATTACAGATTATGAAACGTCATTCTGGGATTTCGATGCAGTTAATGGACCATGTAACTACAAGAAGTCTATATTTTAACTAATATTACAAATGAAAATGTGATATTTTTTGTTACACCTTCATGTCTTAACTTCTCAATCGATTATCGTGAAATTTTGCATACACATTGTCAGAGCTACAGAAAATGACGTAGAAAAAATTGTTGTCCCTGAGGGATAAGATATACATAAACGCGAGCAAAGCTGCGACTGAAGGGTAATCTTTATATATATAATTCTACTGACCGTGGGTATGTGAGTGAACTCCTCCTAAACGGCTGAACAGATTCTAATGAAATTTTGTGTGTATTCAGGTGGATTCAAGAATGGTTTAGATTCACAATTTGAACCGGTAGGTGGTACTGCGGTTGACCTTTAGTATTTTTTTTATTATCAAGGCAGGACAACGTCCGTCGTCCCGCTAGTTTGACTATAAAACAACTTATACCAAACACTTGTTGTTGTTGTGCTCGCGGTCCGAAATGTAGAGATGTTAGCGAAATTACGTATCATAGAAAGCTATATTGGTTTAATGACGTAAGGCGGGCGGGGCCGCAGCTACGACAGCGTCCGAAACGAGACGAACGGGTACGAACGCACGCGCTTTCCATTTGCAAAACCGACAGGTTCCAAAAGAGTTGATTGACGGTTACAATCAAGTAATCGGAATGTTGTAGCATTTGTAGCATTATCATTGTGATAATTTGTCAATGTGTTTTGTTTATTATTAAACTAACGACCGCTCGTGACTTCATTCGTATTTAACAATATAATGCCTAATAATAATTTTATTCATAAAGTAGTTTTTATGAGTTATACAACTTTAAAAAAGTAAATGCATTATTCACTTTCATCAATAGTTTTTTTTTCTTTATTATATATATGGTCTGGTATCATTTCTGATAGGTCAGTCTTATATGTACGTACAACTAAAACAAAATTGATCAAATAAGAAACTTAAATAAACAACTTTATATTTTTCTTCATCAATCGTTATAGCCTATATTTTAAACGATATACTAATTTACGACTGTAGAACTAATTATTACTTTTTCTTAAATATAACTAACAATTTTAATTATATGTCTTAGAGATCAATCATAGATAAGCTTTTGAAATTTGTTGAACTATTCTCTATGGACTGTATTTTTTAAGGTTTTTTAATAAACGATACTTGCTAATATATATAATATTCAATTTAGACAAATTATACTGAGTTAAAGAAACTTCGACAGGTGAAATCGTAAGCACAGTCTTTTACCACAGAAAACATAATTTATTTTTCTACCACAGATTATTAAACATATACCATAGACTATAAACTAGTGAACCAGTAAAGTGACCATTTATAATAATATCTCCAATAAAATGTGATTAATTATTCGTTTTATTCTATTTCATGTTTGTATTAGCTGCCACAAGGTCAGACAAGAGGAGAGTGAAGCGATTTAATGTCGAATTAGAGTTAGTCATTAATGTTCCGAACAAACAAACCAGTTATATTTAGGAGGGATTATTACGTCACTCGTAAATTATTTTCAACTAGGATTTTTATCAACTATATAGACATACAAGATGCATATGAAATCATGTATCATTACATAGTATAAAACAAAGTCCCTTACCGCGTCTGTCTGTCTGTCTGTTCGCGATAAACTCAAAAACTACTCAACGGATTTTCATGCGGTTTTTATCAATGGATAAAGTGATTCATGAGGAAGGTTTTAGTATATAATTTGTCAAGGATTTTTTTATAACCAGGGCGGGACAACGTCTGCCGGTCCCGCTAGTTAATTGTATAAAATTTGATCACGATAGACAAACGGGAAGGTTAGTGAAATTAATGAACCCGATATCTCTAAAATCGAAGCTGAGCACGGTGTCGTAGCAGAAGTTAAATATGGCTAAACAAATAAACGAACTTAAAAAAATGCATTTAGGTTGCTCCGTCACGTAATGCGCGGTCTCTCGCGGATGATATCTGGTTTTGTAATCTATTTGCAGAATACAGGTATGAGGTATATATTACGACAGGTATATACTTATTTATTAAGGTCTTTATTTATTTTATATTTGGCAACCCATGTTTAAGTAGATTATTACTGCCATCGTCGAGTATAATATAGTGATATTGCAAGTTTCTCGCGATCATTTCAATGAACTAACAAGATGGTAGCCGTCTTATTAGAACTTTTCAGGAAGTTTTTGTGTAAAGTCAGAATATATGCTCCGTGATATTATACCCATCCACTTCACTTGTCCACAAGAAATAAACTATATTATGTAATGTTTTACATAATATAGTTTATTTCTTTTCCACCAATTCACCACCAATTTTATAAAATAGGGAGCCAAATAACACATGATTATGAAGGCCAAGTGTCTCAGAATTAAACTAAAATTTTTTATTCAAATTTGTCCAGCAATTTTTAGGTGATAAGTGTAGAACGGCAGACCTTATTTGATTTATCTAAATTTATGGAGTTCTATAAGACAAAGTTCAAACATTATCAAATTTTAACATAACGTTTCAGCCCCAATCCCATAGATTTTTAGATCTGCAATAACATTTTTATTTTAATTCGCGGGACGTACGTCATAACTTCTGTTTTTAGTAGTGATCTACGGAATATTGACGGAGCATACGGAGCATCATACAAATATGTCATCTTTAAAACTTGCACTGATCGTTCATAGTAAACATTCACTTGCAGTATTATATAAACTGGGCGTTCTAACTGTCGTCCCAATAACCCAACGTCATTCAGCAATCGTTTTCATAAAAGGATTTGGGTGACATCAATACAAGTTGTCGCAAGAAATGAGATTATTTTAATCCTTACGCAATACGCATAAGGTTCAAAATGTGGCAATAATATCTATAGTTCGTAATATCGGGACATCACTATGCAGGTCGTATTGCAAAATTTACGTTTGGCTTAATTTATAAGAGATTTATTGTTTTCAAGAAGACTCGCTTCAGTATTTCTAATATACTGATCACCAGTAGGACATTCATATGATTACATGATCGGAGAGACTATTGTATGTTATGATTTTTTTTTATATTGCATTGAAAAATTATACGAAACTACACACCTGCTCCGATTTTACATATGTACAATATATAGAGCAAAAAGTGGATTAACAAATTAAGTCCATTTGTGCTTCTTTGATATTTAGAGTTCCTCAAAAGTAATTTGTGGTTGTGTGTAATTTATTTCTGCGCTATCTCCTAGTATATTCCATTTATCAATGATATGTTATTAAGAGCAATTTCGATGTAAATCAAAATACACACACAAAATGAACGTCAAAACTACCACCGGTTCGGAAAACAACCCAGTCATCGAGAAGAAACTCGATCTGGATTATCTCTTTAACATATATATATATATATATATTGAATACATTACACGTCATAATCATTCTTAATGGATGCATAGAGATGAGTCAATTCCAGACATCACCATCGTTCACTTATTGATCCACTTTTAATATCAAAACCCGCTTGAAATGGCGCTTAAACTTACAGCCTGGCAAATCTTTAATGTGCTTTGGGACTTTGTTTTAAAACCTAACATTATTATTACCTAAAAATCTGTTACTGGTTTACTGAGTCTGAATCATGTAACGACCAATTTGTCACAGTTTCTAGTATTTAGACCATGACCGTTTCGTCAAAGTTTTTGAGGACATACATATACTTATCAAGAATGTATTCGGAGGGTACAGTTAAGATTCCGAATTCCTGAAATTTTATCTTTAATGATGATCTACCTTAAATACCCATGTAACTAAAATATTTAAATGGATAATGATTTATATTACATTTATAGCGTATGTAAAAGATAAAAGTGATCACTATAAATTGTAGTTAAGAGATAAATATACGCCATTTTGAAGGACTTTATCTTAGGTATTTATAAGATTTAAGAGATGACTTCAATATAGACATTTTTTTTTGTTTTATACACAAGTCATTGAAAAGGTCGTCAATTATTTTACACGTCACCTCTTTTGAACGCAATTCTATAACTCTGCCGTATAATTAATCGCTATCGCCTATAATTTGAACCTGCTGACTTTTTGATGAAATTAAATAATTAGTAGTCTTTGCATAGGGCTATTTAGGTTACATTAAGTACTTTACTACGTGTGATGTGTTGTATTAATTTACTGTTATCTTCACGCTACAAGCACTTAGGGGTATAGTGATACTATCGAGAATAAAGTATATATTCTAACAATTTATCTTTTTCAACTATAAAATAATATACTTAACCCACTTTGCGTTCGCAAGAAATAGGATGTTTATGTTATTTATATTTTAAAGCCAAAGTTATGAAAGTTCTTTACGTGATAATCACAAATGAATGACAGTTATGTAATGTTTACAGCCGATGACGGTATAACATGACCTAGGGTTGTCCGTCTTCTATACATACATATAATAAGAATGTAAATCTAACGTGTCTGTACTTTTTAGATTTTTGTATAATAAAATTGTTGCAGGTGTCTAGGAATAAGTAATAAAATACATTTCAGTTATTTTTAGAAATGTCTGTCTATCTGTTTGTTTGAACACGCATCACTGCTAAAGTACTACGTTCATGATAAAACCTGTTCAAGAAAATGATAAAACATATCTTCTAATAACAAACAGTCTTTAGTCTTTGTTATTAGATGTCTTCAAATCGGTTCGGTCTATTAAAAGTTATTGTAATTTTAATGAGGACGCGACTTGAGTACGAGCGAATAGTAGATAGTAATTATATTTAATACATTCTGATGACTTTATTAGTGACTGTTTTATAGATCAGGTTCCACGCGGACGAAATCGCGGGCACAGTTAGTTTTAAAATAGATTTTATATTTTTCTTACTATAAAACTTAAGATATAGAGTTTCTTGTTTATTTAAGCGCGCTTAACTCTGGAACTACAAATCACGTTTGATAAGTTCTTAAGTCATTTTATAGTTTAATTATGCCGACGGGAAGTGTGGTACAGCGCTGGATATCGTGGGCCGAGCGTTATCGACAACGGACGAACTGTGAATGTCTATGTCAACGAGGTAATATTCTAGGTAGATTAACCACGTAGTTAATTCTCCATACTGATTTGTTTAAGCTTACAAATTAGTGTTGACATTAATTCAGATTTTCAAAAATAAAACTCGGGTTCGACCGCCTGCTACCGCTTGTTGAGAATATACTCACGAAGTACAGTAATGTTATTTAATTGTTAAAAACTCGACTCTAACTGTTAAATTCAGTAAATATAGTTTAGGTACTTGTAAACTAGGACAAGAATAAACAAAATCATAACTTATCATAGCGTATATCATAGCGTATATTTTGATGTAGAAAAACATATTTTATATGCTTTGTAGATTTTAGCATTTGACCACAATCTGATATGATTCTAAATGATGATGTGGTCTTAGATGGTAAGAACGCTAAACCTGGAGGGGGTTGGATTTCAAGTGCTGCTGCCGGAATACACCAACAGGTGCTTGGCGACAGATGATCAACTAGAGGGTAGTAACTAGCCAGACGAACTTAGAAAAAGCGCTACCACCATGCCGTTCCTAGGATACGAACCTACGTTCAACAACGTGATCTCTAAACACACTATACACTAACCCATCATCGCTTCATATCAATATCTTCTATCAAATAATTTAATTTGTCTGTATACGATTTACTTACATCTCCTTCAAATCAAACGGACATCCTCAACAAAATCCTCCGCCGTGACAGTCTGTCTGTCTGTTCGCAATAAAGTCAAAAATTACAGAGCAAATTTTCATGAGGTTTTCATTAATAAATAGAGTGTTACAAGGAATGTTTAGGTATATAATTATTCAAGATTTTGTGAAAATTGTTTGAAATGTAATGATAATTGTTAAGAGTATCGGCAAAAGTCAAGCAACCTGGAAGCTTTCGTGGAAAACGTTGCCTAATCTCTTTGGGATATAACAAAACCTTTGAGATACGCAGACGAAGTCGCGGGACTCGGCCAGTGATTATTAAAATGTTGACAACCCTAGTATAAGTTGTAAATAATTACCATGTGATTTCCCTGCTGCAAAGATAATTGTAGAAAAGTTACAAAAGGTCATTTTTTCTAACATCGCCTTCCGGCCTTGTACAATGCACGTTCAGCGAACGAGTGAAAGGGTCATGCATACTTAACAGAGATATCACTAAGTTACGGAAGTTCTGTAGAGATTTAAGGAACAAGATATCCATCTATTAATTTTAATGGACGTTAAATTTATGTTTGTTTTGTTTCTATTACTATGTAGTAGTAATAATAATAATTATCATCATCAGCATGCAAGAGGCTCACTGCAGGGCCATAGGCATCATCGGGAAGGCAGGTATGGACATAATCACCGCGATAGCCCAAGACGTATTAGCGATTTCAAACTCCGAGAAATCCACAGTTCTATATTTTTCCCACATACAATGGTACTTACTTCAAGAATATTTCTTAAGTTCAAGTTCCCTCACGATGTTTTCCTTCACCGTCAGCCGATACTGTTACCAATTTAAATTAGTAAATGTACGCGAATTCCGAAAAGTTCCTTGGTACATGCCGGGGTTGACCTGCGGACATCCAATTGATATTCCATCGATTTCTGACTTGAGACTTGATTATAATATATAATATTTACCTTTTCTTTTTAATAGGACTTCCTACATGAATCCCTATTCGGTACCGTACACATAAAACAGATAAAAGCTTTTTCCAAAAGAAACAAAACGTTATAATTACGAACATCGGCGGCATTGAAATGGAATTGGCGATCGTTTATTTTTCAACTCCACGTTTCGCTACAATAAATTAATACAAAAAACCTATACAAAAACACCGGTCTATGTTGTTTTTGATGTTAGAAGTGTTGTGGTAGCAGATTGATTCAATCTCTGTAATAAAATAGCAATTCTATGTCCTATAATATGATAAAAATCTGTGTTTTGCGCTTTTTTTTCATCAAGTTAGGAACATACTCGAGGGATGAGACTCTAGGATCGAGACGCTGCAAGAGGGAGTCGCGATGAGTGTCCGGGATCGAGTATATATCCCCTCTCTGGTAATAACACAAAACACGGGCCGGGTCACCACGATAAAATCAAAAATGAATCATGAGGTCTGTTATACAATTAAATAATTTATGGGTAGGTTTAACATTTCATACATTTAAGAAGGAAATTGAAAAACAGTTTGTCAGTACGGAAAACAAGACTTTTGGCTTCTTTGATTGATTTCTTTGAAACTATAGAGATTTGACGTGTAAATAAAAATGTTTCCTTTGCCCATAGTCTTGATAAGTTCTGTATACACGAATTGTTTACACACAACATAATACGGAGGCTTCCTACGTGCGTATCGGTTTAACGGAAAGAATTTCACCCGATTCGCGGTGCGATGCTAAACAGCCACGCAAGACGTTACGGTCGGATGGCCCTACGTATGGTTATCTAACTGTACCTTAGAAGTTAATCAAATGTAATTATTGCATAACAATTTAAATTCTGTGTTTTTGATATTTTACGCTATACGTCGGAATTTGTTATTCGAATACGTTTGTTTTTTTTAGTCAAACCTGTACGTTGGAAATTTAAATATATTTAATTTCTTTTATTTTTCTCTAGCAAGGGCCTGCAACGCTGTCTGCATTAGTGTCTTATAAATGACGTCAATATAGATGTCAGTAAGACTATATATCTAGGGCAATTCGAGATAATTCTCAGATGGCAGTATATCTTCCAATTTACTTGTCGTTATATTTGTATTTTAGAATGACAAGACTGGTTCAAAAATCATCTCATTTGCCGAGAAATACTGGCAAGAGACTCGACCGCATTTATTAATATACTTACACTATACAACTATTGTTTACATGTTATCATTTTCACGGATGAGTAAAAGTGATCTGAGAGATAAGAATGACTTTTAAAACATAACTATCAATCACATAATGATCTGCCCTGTAATAATCATTCGATAGTGAAAACAGTTCACATATTTTTAAATTTAAATTCTCTCAAATCTATAATATACTTTGGATACTTATTTTAAAAATAAACACAATTACATAAAAAAAAATTCTATCTTACAAGAACTATAATATAGTATTGAGATTATGTATTTGTAAATATATAATACATGTAATTATATTGTATACATACAATATATATATAATTTTTGTATGAGAAAACTTGAGGCTTTACTTAACCTAAGTTTGAATTAACTATTATTTTTCCAATTTTGTTGTTCCCACAAATATATTACGAATTAGCAATATAAAGGGAGAGAGGTGGTTGCAATATAATACGAGTCACTTCTCCATCCCTTGACGCGTTGTTTGAGCATTATCTATACTAATATTATAAAGAGGTAAAGTTTATGAGTTTGTGACGTTGTAGGGGATTATCTCAGGAACTACTGGTCCGATTTGAATAATTTATTTCAGTGTTATATAGCTCATTCGCAGCATCGAGAATGGTTATAGGCTATATATCATCACGCTAAGGCCAATAGGAGCGGAACACAGATGAAAAATGTTTCAAAATCAAGATGTTTTTTTTCTTTTTGAGAGCTTCTGCTGCGTGTCAGCGTTAGCCTAGAGTAGTAACTATTACTACGCGGACAAAGTCGCGGGCAGGGGCTAGCTATATAATAAGATCACAAACATTTGTCAGTCATGATTTAGGTGTATGTCAGAAAGCTGTGGCAATTTCAAAGTCCGTTAAATGCCTGGAGATCAATGACCACATGCTTTACAAAATTATCAAAAGATTTGATAGCAGACACTTCCTTCATCAAGCCCAAAAATCGAAGGGATATAGACGAAGATTTTTACAAAGCATTATACGCCCTAATTAACCGTATTAAAATTAACTACAAAGCATGTCAAAGGCAGAGACATAAGTTCACTGGAACAATATTACTCTCCTTCTACGTAATTTGGTAAAAACAATTTCTTCTCACTTACCCTATTACGTCATCAGAGAAAAGCTACATGTCAAATGAACCGGAATAATTAATATAATTTCTCATGAAAATAAAACATTGTAAAATAGTCAACACTCAGCTTAATTATGGAACCTTCGGAGCGCGACGGACCGCAGGCCTACTGGAATTTGTTTTGTTTTTATTGTAAAATAAATAAAAAGTTTAACAATTTTCACTTATTCGGATTTGTGTTTAGATCGCTAATGTTTCACTTCAACCATGCGCTTAATTTCTACGATTATACTTATTAGATGTCTCCCGGCTTCGCTCATAATAATATAGATTTGACCTATCTCATGGGAACAGTACTTTTTTTGTAACTAGAAATTATTTTGTGCGGTTTTTTGTGCACTTAATAATATCTAGATATACACAATTTTACGATGATCGGCTGAGTAGTTAAAACGCGAATGCGTAACAAACAAACTTACATTCACATTTCTAATATTAGTTAGGATTACGAGAGAGAGAGACAATTCAGTGTTTTTGTAATAGTTCTAATTTAGTTGAAATATAGTACCAATATTAAAAACTAGCTTCTGCCCGCGACTTCGTCCGCTTGGAATAGTTACTTCGGGCTAACACTACCACGTAGCGAAAGCTCTCAAAAGGAAAATAGAACACGATTTTGAAACAATTCATTGGTGCTCCGCTCCTATTGGTCTTAGTCATGATATATAGTATACATGATATACTATATATCATCGCCTTTCTCGATAAATGAGCTATCTAATACTGAAAGAATTTTGCAAATCGGACCAGTAGTTCCTGAGACTAGCGCTTTCAACCAAACAAACAAACCCTCCAGCTTTATGATATTAGTATAGAAAATATAGATATAATGTTTCTTTTGGAAATGGAAACATCAATACGATGCCAGTTCTGTATCGAGTTAGCACTGTGCGGATAAAAATATGATAAAAAAACCTGTGCAACGTTGATATAAATAAAGGTCTAAAAAGTGTTTATCGAACGCCATTAAACTAGCATATCCATTGATTAATTTAATAAAAATTACTGTATATAGTTATAATATCACAGGCAATATATATAGCATGAATACATATAATAAGAATGTAAATCTAACGTGTATGTACCTTTTAGATTATTGTGAAAAAAATTGTTGCAGGTGTCTTGGAATAAGTAGTAAAATAGGTTTCAATCATTTTTAGAAATGTTTGTCTGCCTGTTTGTACACGAGTCACTGCTAAAACCTAAGCAAGCAAATTTTAAAGCATATCCTCCAGTAACATTCAGTCTTGATTTCATTAAAATACATTCACTCTGTCAAAAGTTATTGTAATTTTAATGACGACGCGACTTAAGTACGAGAGAAAAGTAGATAGACTTAATATATTCAGATTTTATTAGTCACTGTTTTTTTACATTAGGTTCCACGCGGACCGAATCGCAGGCGCAAGGTTTTATTATAAACGCAGTACTTTAGCAGTGATTCGTGTTCAAACAAACAGACAGACAGACATTTCTAAAGATGATTGAGAAAGATAAAGAAATGTCACGATATAAATTGACATATAAAATTATTTGGTTTTTAAAATATCAACATTTTCATTTTCAAAAATGCTATCATACCTACTTTACTTTTGACACTGTATATATATTGAAAAAGTTGAAAATAAAGTTTGAAACAAATATTGGAAAAAAAATGTAACTCTCTTTTCTTAATTTCACAATTTTAACCAGACTTATGTTCGGCGTTATTTACAAATGACAGCTCCATTTCATGAGGTCTTTATTACAAATAAAAGGCGAATATCCACTTAAAGTGAAGGTTCTAAAATAAATTAAGCGCTCTACTTTCACCAAATCACTATGTCAATATGTTTACGTAACATTTGAAATAATAGAACGCATTCGATATGCTGATATATTTTAATACTTCAAACAATCACATTGCTTGTCTTACAAAAAAAGATAGAAATTAACTTAAGAACGGTTGGACCGATTTCTTAAATAAAATGACCACTGTAGTTCTATGTAAAGTTAGTGTGATATTGCGTTTTATTTTACTCATTTTTATATCAGAATAAACTTGTTGCCACTTTTTCATAATTTACTTGTATGTAATGTTATAACTTATTCCATATATTGTCTAATGTAACGAAACATATATTTAAAATCTAGCCAAAAATACACTTATAATACAAAAAAGAATTATACAAAACGATCAAATTATCTTTCAATTATAAGCATATAAACGGACAGACAAAGAAACTATGTCTTTTATAACACGTATTATTGAAATTAGCGAGACAATTATAAAAAAACTAGCCTCTGCTCGTGACTTCGTCCGCGTGGAATAGTTACTTTGGGCTAACGCTAACACGCAGCGGAAGCTCTAAAGAGCAAACAGACCCTGATTTTGAAACATTCTTCATTAGTGCTCCACTCCTATAGACCTTATTGTGATCTATAACCATCCTCGATAAATGGGCTAAAAGAATTTTTCAAATCGAACCATTAGTTCCTGAGATTACCCCCTACAACATCACAAATTTTACCTCTTTATAATATTGGTATACATTTATAACATGAGTTTGTAATATATATATTATGTTATAAGTTATTTTAAGAAGTTTTAAAGATTTCAACTCGTTTAAACTTGAAATATAAATATTTATATTAATAAGAATTTCCTGAAGCCGTCGCTGATCATTTCGCAATGTGTTGACCGGGTTTTAAAAATGTCATAGATCACAAGAACATCGGCCTTGTCAAAATTTCATCCGTGTCAGTGCAATATTATTTAAAACTTTATATTTTATTGCGATGGATTTAAGAGCCAAATTTAATTTTAATTGATCTATCTATATACAAAAATACATATTAATATATGGGTATATTAGCTGACCCGGCCACGCGTTGCTGTGGCTCGGATATTACATGTTGAATTAAAATTATGATAAACATTTTCAAAATTAAAACGTGGCGCCATCTTTGATGTAACAGTCTGTTCTACAATTTTCTGACAACAAACTAATTTACAGTGCCATCTGTTCGAGACAGGTGAAACTTACAATTAAAAACAATAATCAACATTTCTAATTAATAAATATTGAGGCCATTAATCGAAATATAAATTATTCTATCTCCAAAGTTGGACCAAATAACATCAAATGTTTTTTTTTAAGTGAGATACCGAAACGTGGTTGCGGTCAATCAAATCCAGGCGGAAGCGCAAAGTAACATCCAGTGAAGTATTTATAATTGATTTCTGCGAAGCAACGCTTCATCAACCATATAATAGTATTAAATAATAATAAAAAAGTGCCGAGCCGCGAACACAGCTAGTTAAATATCAAAGAAGATCAACGATTTATTGTAACATACATTAATATTCTCATATCGAGGTCGTCCAGTTCGTCCTCATGAATAGTTAGGTTATAATTTAGATCAAATTATTCTTCAAAACGAATCATCCAATTAACCTTTATATTTAATGTAAATATTAAAAAAATAATGTTTTAAAATGAAAAACATATGCTAAATTATATGATTGTTACGGCTTCAGAATTTAAACACAACCTCGTCTGATGTAACATATTAAATCTGTAAAGGAGTGACATTGACAAATTTGATTTGTGATTTTCGCAATGATAGCTTAGTTGATAAGTTGCGTCGGAGAAGGAAACCATCGTGATGATACCATAGCATTGTGATTGGGTTTTTATAAGCCCGACTGTTGTCAAGTTGGAAATTTGTCGCCAAGCTCACGCAAGTTTATTCCGACAGCTACATTTGAGAGCCATTCCCTTTTTTTTTACTTCATTTTTGGCAACCAATCTTTTAGATTATTACTGCCATTGTCGAGTAGTTAATAGTATTACAAGTTCTTCTTCCATTCCATTTTTGGCAACCAGTCTTCTAGTTGACTATTACTGCCATTGTCAAGTGAGTAACGATATTACAAGTTTCTTGATATAATTACAATGAACTAACAAGATGGCGGCCATCTTGTTAGAACTTTCCATGGAGTTTTTGTGGCATCTCAGAATTCATGGTCCGTGGTATTATTTTCCATTCACTTCACTTATGCACTATAAACAAACTATATTACATAAAACACCACCAATTTTACACAATATAGAGTCAAGTAACACAAGATTATAAATAAAATATAAAATCCACTACATGACAGACCAAAATCCCCCCAAAAACTCAGCCATTCCCTTTAAGTTTACAATCTTGAATCAATTCGTCATTTAACCCCTGGATTCTCCAAAACCATAAAGGTTTAAGATACATTCAAGCGAATGTAGATCTCATGAGGCACAGGTCAACTCACTATTGGCAGTATAAGCATACAAAAACCTAATTTACTACAAAACTTTGAAAAATAACAAATTATGTACTATAAAATCATATTTTTTATGTAAAATATCTTTCCATGGACGAACTTATTTTTTACTAAACCATGGAATTTAGAGTTTACAATGTCGAGAAAAAAATAACGTTCCGCCATTTTGGAGTCTGTGTCATAAAAAATCAGCCGAGGGGTTAACAGTCGAGACTGTGGTGAAAGGTTAAAACCTGTAAAGTATTAAGAAATATCAATCGGAGCAGGACTGCTGTAGCTGAGAATTTACAGTTACAATGTCGAGAAAAAAATAGCGTTCCACCATTTGGAGTCTGTGTCATAAAAAATCAGCCGAGGGGTTAACAGTCGAGACTGTGGTGAAAGGTTAAAACCTGTAAAGTATTAAGAAATATCAATCGGAGCAGGATAGCTGTAGCTGACTCTATCGTATCTACCAGGCCTATTTCAGGAGTAACTCGCACTCCAGTGACATGTTTAAGGTTGTCACGTTCTTGTATCAACTAATGTATGTGTAGTCACTAAGCGGATTGTGCTAGGGGTTTGTACTCATAGGTAGCCCTTACACGTGGTAATAAACTCGTTAGTGACTGTCTTTTAGTTTGTCGCATTTCCATATCTGTCATTATATAACAAACAAGGATTTGAAAAAAATAAATGAATACTAGTTTGAAATATATAAAACCTCATCTAGATGTGGCATCTGAGACTTCATTCCACGATAAAGGTCAGGAGTTGACGGTTCGAGGCACGACTTTGACCTTTAGCAATGTTACCTATGCACATAATTATATGTGTCAATTTACACTTTAAATATATTTTAGTAAATCATAAAACTATATACAAAGCTAATGGGCCGCCCGTGACTTCATCTGTATTTGTATTTTTATGAAAAAGTTTATGCGCACGTCGAGTTATTTCTCATATGCCAGGAGCTTTCCAATTCCCTTGACACTCGTTTTATATTGTAGCTAATTAAAAAAACTTTATAAAAGATAGCGTGTGTCTTATGTAGCCGTGGTGGTTTAACGGTGTGATCGATGGAATATCACTCCGAAGTTTGCAGGTTCGGTCCCCGACATGTACCAACGAATTTTTCTAATTTACATTTACTAATTTAAATTGATAACCTGACGATGAAGGAAAACATAATGAGGAAGTTTTATATACACATGTAATTAAACTGCACTGAAATTTCAAAGTCAATTTAATTTTTTAATTAAAATTAATGTTGCATTTCTACCATTGGTTGAACACTAGTAATAATAGAGTGGAATCGGATTTCGGATAACAACGATATAAGGATTGTAGACTAGCTTAGATACGGACATTGGAAAGAAATAACGATGAAGCAGCGGTGCGATGCGACGCGATGTCGCAAATTTCTGAGGGAAAAAGTGAAAGAATGCGCTCAACATCAGTAAATCGCACGCGTAGTACTTTCTCGCACCTAAGTACGTGTTACATGGTTCGTTATTAGAATCTTTGACGTCAACTTTATTAGTGACTAGGAATTTTCGTTTTTAAATTCAGCAATGTATTGTGTAGAGAATATTTTATACAACAGTTTAAGAATATTACTACCATGTGATGAATTTGATAGAAACGGAAAATGAACTACTAGTTATCTCGGAATACACAATGGTTTAGACAAATTTGTACCCTTAAAGGCATAAAGGTGTAATTTAGTAATAGTTTGTCCTTTTCTTGAATGTATCATAGATTAAAAAATAATAATTTTATACATTAAAATTTTTAATTGTATTACGTAAAAATTACTGGATAGATCAACTTTTTTTAGATTTAACTTGATCCTTATCTAAAAAAAAATATACGATACTAGCGGGCCCGGCAGACGTTGTCTCTCCCTTATTATGAAAAAATCCTTGACAAATTATATACTAAAACGTTCCTCGTCGGTCACTCTATCCACCGGTGAAAACCGCATGACAATCCGTTCGGTAGTTTTTGAGTTTATCAGTTTATCAGAGGAAGATTTAGGTATATAATTTGTCAAGGTTTTTTTTTATTATCAGGGCGAGATAGCGTCCGCCGGTCCCACTAGTAGAATATACAACATAAACAAAAATACATAAACGTCCGGACCTGCCTTTACAGTAAATAAAAGAATGCCATAGCTATCTTTAATATATATTCATTTATTTATGTAACATTACAGATAGTTTGGTTCTTATAACGGTCGACTTGATAAATAGACCTAAACCATTATATAACCCTAATGAGTATGTGATACAAGGAATAGAAAATATCCGTAAAAATTGTATACTTCTGTGGTACCTAGTACACATATTATTTACTAAAGTTTTGCAAATTCAAATTCCAACCGAACCAGACGTTTGGAATTAGATAATGAAACTGGGTGTATTATAACAATTTATTCTAATCTAAGCAAGTTCGGACACAGCGTCGATGGACGTAGGATCGAATCCTAACAACCGAATCGGAGATTTCGGCGGAAGAAAACACCATAATGAAACCTTAGTATGGTAGTAGAGCTTTTTCTAAGTTCGCCTGGCTCTCTATCACCCTCGAATTGAAAATCTATCGCCTAGCACCTGTTGGTGTATTAAAATACATATTAAAAACTGCTTGATACTTTCGATGATACTTTGCTACAATATAGGTTATACATTAGATTAAAATATATGCTATAAATTATAATAGTATAAAACAAAGTCCCCTACAGCGCCTGTCTGTCTGTCTGTTCGCGATAAACTCAAAAACTACTGAACGGATCTTAATGCGGTTTTCACCAGTGGATAAAGTAATTCATGAGGAACGTTTTGGTATATAATTTGTCAAGGTTTTTTTATTATCAGGGCGGGACATCGTCCGCCGGGCCCGCTAGTAAATTATAAAGATGATGTTTATGAAAATTTATGTAAGTTTGAAAAGTCTTGCCATTTGAAAGTTACTTTTATGTAAAGTGCATTGATTATTAGAGTTACGTGAAGATTTTTTTTTATATCATAGGACGCAAACGAACATGTAGGTCACTTGATGTTAAGCGATCACCACCGTCCATAGACACTTGCAACACCAGGGGATTTGCAAGCGCGTTGCCATCCTGTGTTTGGGGTGGAAGGGAAGGGGAGAGGGGTGTCTTGGAATAATTAATAAAATATATTTAAATCATTTTTAGGAATGTCTGCCTGTCTATCTGCCTGTTTGTTTGAACACTCATGACTGCTAAAGTACTGTGTTGACGATAAAACCAGAAAATCATAAAGCATACCCTCTAGTAACATTTAGTCTTAGTTTTTTTAAAATCGATTCTCTCTATTAAAAGTTATTGTAATTTTAATGACGACATGTACGTGAGTACGAAAGAAAAGTAGATAGATAAATGAACTTAATACATTCTGATTATTTTATTAGTCACTGTTTTTATATTAGGTTTTACACGGACGGAGTCGCGGATATAGCTAGTCCTTTATAAAGATATAAACGCAGACAAAATCGTGGATAGTTGTTAGTCTGGTATAATTGAAATAAATATTACATAATTCATTAACTATATGAGATTCGTAAAATGGCATAGATATTAAGAGTAATGGATTCAAATCTCGGACGTAATATAACGAGTATAATCTTCGTCGCAGCTCCGGAATTCGGACAGCGAAAGCGGTTGTACACACATAACGCACAAATATAGAAGCGATACTGCTCGTCGCTATTTCCTGGTTTCTTTTTTTTTTAAGTCACTTTTTACTACAACTCCATTACAATGTAACCGACGTATCGTGGTAGGGGATCGGTGAAATTTTTACTTTTTGTAATGACTTGAAAAATAATAGCAATTTCCGTTAAATAAAATGTATTATAATGGATACGTCCGAAGGTTAATTGAATGTCGTTTGCATTAGTTTTTTTTTTAAACTTTATCGGTGTTATTATAGAAAAGTTAAATACTCGGTTTAAAAAGGTTTCGAATTAAATGCACCGCGCTCGCCCGAGGCAAGGTCGAGTTATCCTTTTTCGCAAGTCTAACCTAACGTAACTAAAGCGAGACAAAAGAGCAAGATGGCGAACATTCAGTGACCGCGGCGCATTTAATCTGAAACCTTTTTAAAGCAAGTATTTAATACGTATTTTTGTAATAACACCCTATAAGTTTTATCGTCTCTCCACACTCTCACCTGACGTTAACGGACAATGTGGTTTCAGATAGTAAAAACATAGAAGACGAGTGGCTCTTAAGTACAGCTGCCGGAAAACACCAATAGGTGTTTGACGACAGATTCTCAACTCGAGAGTGGTAGCTAGCCAGGCGGACTTAGAAACACCCTACCATCAAACTCCGATTCCGTTGCAAGAATTTGAACCCAGGTCGATTGACGTGGTGTCTAACACGCTATTATAAAAGCCATGATCGCAATATGTAAATAGATGAATAAATTCACTATCAAAGAAGGCCACCCAGTCAGTTTCAAACTTATATATTGCAAAATAAACCTATTATTATACAATATAGATAATCTTTCTTAAATAGCGAGCACCTCGAGTCTGATTGCCGAGTCACGTGTAGTAGGACATACAAATTGGGTCCGTCTAAATTGCCATCACCCAAGACGTATTTAATACCCACGAAAGTGATAACCGTAAGTACGTTGTATTCCAAGGTATAATTCAAATCAAATCAAAGGTTTTGTAGGTGGTAGAGCCACGCTCGCCCGTGGTAGTACCTCCTGGCTCACAGGAACAACGGCGTGAAGTAACAGTGCTTGCACTATTGCGTATCGTTCGGTCAGTGAGAGCTCCAGAGGCTCACCTCCCCTAAGAAAATACGTTGTCTCTTATCGCGAAAATAAATTTTGTTGATATAACTCATGTAATTATTATTAAATCATCTATTTACACCAGCGAAAATCCTTAGTAATATAATAATTATGAATGTATGTTTGTTTGCTTGCTTATTACGCTTTCACGTCTTGATTACTCCCCTGATTATCATGTAAATTTGCATGCACGTTGTTAGAGGTGTATGAATATTATAAACGAATGTAGTCCCAGAAAATTAAGTCAACTCTATATTAAAAAGAGCAAAGCCACAGGCAAAAGCTAGTATATATACATTTAGGCGAAGAAAGATAATTCAGTACCTTCTTTTTCTGTTTGTAAAGCAATTTCTTTTTGTTTAATTCATGTGTGTTATCAAATATTTAATAACAGTTCTTCCATTGGAGTATCGAAGCCTTTATGTATAAATTCATCATACTTCACAATCCTTACGTTGACTAATCTACAATAGTTATGTACTAATTAGAAAAAAAAATCAATAGTATTTAAATTTAAAAAAATATATAAATTATCGTAGAATTTTAACCAATGAATGACTACTAGTCTTAAGGGAAATAGAATGAATCACATTAAAGCTTCCTCACGAAGGAGCAATAAACTGATATAATCTCATTCACAACATCCGTTACTATCACAAAACAAGGTTCCGCCACATCATTCATAGTAACTTCTCATACCATAGACAATATTGTCTATTGTTTATTCATAGACTAGCAAGGTCGTGCTCAATACTTATGTACCTTATTAATTATATACAAAACAAAGGTCTCACTGACCTTTTTACTAATATGACCGGTAACTCAAAACAACTAAGGGCTTTTAAAATAATATACGATATTGTTCAGGTAAAACCTTGTTGCTCCGAATCACAGTCAAATTAGAATCCATCAACACAAACGAAGACATATTTACATGAACTTTGCTACGTAAAGCAATCATTATTTATCCCAACGTACAAAGTTGCGGGCGAAGCTAGTGTTAAATCAAACAAAAGTTAATTCACATAATTTTTAAAATAAACAATTAACACTAGAAGCCTATAGAGTTAAGAGTAAACAGTGAAACTTAAAAATAAAAACATTCGCACGCTTTATGACGAAACGTTTCATTGAAATTCGAAATGTAGTAACTAAGAATATTTTAATTTCCATATCATAAAAGTGTGAAGAAATTTGTTAAAGTGCGAAGCATTTTTCTCGCGTCTGGTTGATTGGGTGCATTCAAGTGTTGCTCTAAGTGCTTACTTTCTGACCGAATATGACACCGAAATTTGACTCAGACATTCTTAATAGCCTGATTTTTTGTGAGTTATATGGGATTATTTTCTCTTTAACGTATTCTATTTGTATTTTTGACTAGCTTCTGCCCACGACTTCGTCCGCGTGGAATAATAACTTTGGGTTAACGCTAACACGTAGCGGAAGGAAAAGGAAAAAAACAGATTTTGAAACATTATTCATTGGTGTTCTGCTCCTATTAGCCTCAGCGTAATGATATATAGCCGCAAGACAAATGAGCTATTTAACACTGAAAGAATTTTTTAAATCGGACAAGTAGTACCTGAGATTAGTGCGTTCAACCAAATTGGTTAAAGATTACTACTCTTCTCTCTTACTTACCTCGAGCCATCATTCAAATTACAATAACTTATGATAGAGTGGACCGATTTTAATGAAACAAAAACTAAGTTACTCACGAAGATATGCTTTATGATTTATGAGGCTTTATTGTGAATCCAGTACAAATCGAGAAAGTACAGTCACGTTACATTTACATTCTTATTATATGTATAGAAGAAAGATAGAAGATTGATGCAGGCACTACTGTGCAGAAATCCATCATTAGATATTAAAGTGGACGTTACTTTAAACGCCGACGCTTTTAAATACTTTTTGTTGTTTCACAAACGTATTCTATTGAAGAAAGACGTGACAGCGGCCAATAAATTCCAAGTAGAATTGCAAAGTAACGTTCACACTAATATTCACTACTATTTTTTTCAAGTAATTAATCAAACGAATGCTCGTCCAGTGGTCCATCTACGACCGTAGAGAAAAAAACTTTTCTATTTTTTTTTATTGATAACAATAAATATCGTCTATGGCCAGACAACAAAAAAAAAGAATGATGAAAATTGGCTAATAAGCAGAGGAGGGAGATGTTCTTAATTTTTTTTTTATTGTAGCTCGGCAAAGTGACTGTACTGTGCCTGGTGGTAAGCACAGTACAATCCAAAAACAATGGCGACCACCGAAAGACATACTATCCATCGCCGGTCGCCGCTGTCATGCCGGCCTGAAAGCGACCCAGTCAGGGACAGCCCCCCCTCCGGTTGCTGGATATACACCGGCTGATCCCGGAACGCGGGTGGCGGAATGGCGGAATGGCGGGTGTTCCACCTGGTGTACGGTGGTCGCGATCCAGTCGGGTACAGACACCCTACCACCCCGTCTTAGCCGTATCCCCACTGCGTAATGATATTTAGATACACAATTATTATTATTGTTATGCATTTAACATAGAACATAATGTGGTCAGCCTTCTGGAGTCAATTATTTCTGACAATCTGTTAGATACCTTCCTTTAATTATAATTAGACAATTATTTAAGTAATGTAATTTACAGTAATTCCACTACGTATTTGTATTCAGTAATTAATATTAATTAGGTTAAATTTAACTTAACTACGTTATGTAATTATATAATCATGCAATATCATTTTATACATTGTTAACTTAACAAATGAGTTCAAATGTAATGATATAATTACATTTAAATCTTTTAAATAATAAAAAATAACAATGAAACCGCCATAAAGGCTCAACAAATTCGAGTCATTAATTAGAGAAAAAAATATCAAAAGATATATTAACAGTTACCTATAACTAGTTATGTATAATCATAGTATCTAGTCTTACTCACTTTAATATTGTATTTACGCTGCACTAGAATTAAAATAACTTTAGAAAATAGGTGCGGACCAAGAGTCTGCAGGGAAAATAAATAAATTAAAAAAAATGTGTCACTAGAGACCGTCTGCGCTTTTGTATTTGTATATATTCTTATACTATAAAAGAAAACACCATACACCATATTCGTATAACTGTAACGGGTTGCGCAGCGTAAGCCAAAATAGTCCCAAATGGTTGATTTTTTTTCAAATTACCTAACACTTATAGTTAGTTAGACTTCTAGTTTGTTTAAACAATGCCATTATAAATTAAAATTTATGTAATATTCCGAGGTATAAACTATATTATTTTAAAGTTTTATAAAAATTTACTCAAAAACTTTTGTGTGAAAGTATAACAAACAATAATTCATCCTCACAAACTTTCCTGTTGATAATACTACTAGCGGGACCGGCGACGTTGTCCCGGCCTTTATTAAAAAAAAAACCTTGACAAATTGTGTATCTAAGTTATGAATGACTTTATCTACTGGTAAAAACCGCATGAAAATCCCTTAAATAGTTTTTGAGCTTATCGCGAACAGACAGACAGACGTGGCAGAGGACTTTGTTTTATAGTATGTAGTGATTATGAAGTTCATTATATCAATAAGTTATATTTCATGCTAGTTAGTATTTACAACTTTAACAAAGCGAAATTTTAAAGCGATGATGGCTTAATTGACTGCGTAAGCGTACACCGCGTCCATGGACATAGGTTTGAATCCTAGTAACTGAATCGGAGCTTTCGCTGAAGGAAACATCTAGATTCTAGACGAGACTCTAGAGGTAGGGCTTTTTCTAAGTCCCCCTGGCTAGCTACCACCCTCAAGTTGAAGATCTGTCACTAATCACATGTTAGTGAGTTTCGACAGCTGTACTTGAGAGCCACTACCTTCTAGGTTTAGCGCGCTTACAATCTTAGAGCACATCGTTATTTCACATCAGATAAGATTGTGGTCAAATGCTAAAACTAAGAAGTGAAAAAAAATACAGCCGAAACTGCTGAAATATATAATAAGCCGAAAATAGCCGAATACCAGACATCCGCGACATCACTATTATAATCCTGTCGACTTTCGCCACAACCTCCGACCTCGACGAGCCGGTTCAAAGAAGACACTCGCTAACTCAACTCAAATCGACTTACCTTGAAAATTAACTATATTTATAACTCGTTTTTGTCATTTACATTCAAGTTTCTATACTTATTTTAACCAGAACCTAGTAACACGTGGAAATAAATCTTCGTCTATACTTACTAATAAAATCGAAGTCCCTGTAGCTTATGAAGAATAATCTCTTATCTTTAATGATAAAATATATTTAATAGTAAAGAAAGCCCATATAAATTGCAAAATATGGTTATAGCACCGTATACAATAAAACAACTATAATTAGCAATAAAGATAAACAAAAACCTAATCACAATACCTCTCTTATTACATTTACTGCCAATGAGTTATACTAGCTGATACCCGCGACTTTGTCTATTTATTATGTGAAAGATGGTAACGTCTAGAAATGACTGTATGGTGCATTCGCAGTAAGCCACTATGGAGTGCAGGAGAAAAGGATTTGATCCCTTATTCGACATTCTTTTAAACATAATTTCTACTTTTATGATTCGGTATTAAATATCTATGTATTTTTAAATCATTACATAGTATAAAACAAAGTCCCCTACCGCGTCTGTCTGTCTGTCTGTTCGTAATAAACTCAAAAACTACTGAACGGATCTTTATGCAGTTTTCACCAGTGGATAAAGTAATTCACGGGGAACGTTTTGGTATATAATTTGTCCAGGATTTTTTTTATAATCAGAGCGGGACAACGTCTGCCGGGCCCGCTAGTATAGATATATTTCATAGAAACCGATCATTTGTAAATTGGAATCAATGGTGTCATAAATGATTATTTCTCTTTTTTTAAATATTACATCATAAGAGCTGGTATTAAAGTATATATTATATAATAAATTGAATTATTTGACGACTATGATAAACAACGCAAAAGCTAAATGATTGTGTAATAATAATGGGTTAGGTTAAAGAACTGTGGTATTTCAATACCCGGACATAATTGGCAAACGTTGCATGAATACCGGTAAATGCTAATAATTAACCAAATCCGTACGGATATAATACCGTACATAGAAAGTGACGATTACCTTCACAAATATATAAGCATCATAGTCATATTATACGGATGAGAAAAGATTACATGTGGCAGAGATGCAAGTGTTAAGATGACTGCGGGGAGTAACTAGAATGAATAAGATTAAGAATGATTATATCAAAGCAAGTTTGAAAATAGTAACAAAGCAGTTGAGGAATTTTTTTTTTTTTTTTATATCATAGGAGGCAAACGAACAGGTGGGTCACCTGATGTAAATGATCACCACCGTCCATAGACACTTGCAACACCAGGGGAGTCGCAAGTGCGTTGCTAGCCTGTGTAGGGAGGGGGGGGAGGAAGGGAAGAGGAAAGTGGAAGGGAAGGGGAGGTGGGTCTCCGGCGCTCTCACTGACTGAACGAAACGCAACAATGCAAGCACTGTTACTTCACGTCGGTTTTCTGTGAGAGGGTGGTACTAACCAGTAATAGTTTCAGCGTGGCTCTACCACCTACTAATAGGTTAGCATGGTATGGGTATGTTATGAGAAGAGATGAAAGTCATGTAACTAGAAAAGTTTTGAGTATGAAGGTGTATGGATATAGGAGTAAAGGAAGACGAAAAAGGTGTGGATGGATTGTGTGATAAATGATATGTGTATAAAAGGTGTGAATACTGTGATGACATCTGACGGGGGAGATTGGAAAAAGAAAACATGTAGTGCCAACCCTACTTAGGTGGGATCAGGGTAAAAAGAAGAAGGCATATGATGAGCAATTAGTAAGCAATAGCAATTTACACGTGTATATATTTACTATCAGAAACACGATCAAAGTCGTGTTCGAAGATCATTAGTAGCCTGCAATAGCGTGTCTGTATGCGACTCATGGATGGTAGAGTTGAGGAGAACCATCTCATATGGGGTCATGTTGGTTAGTTAATGGATTTAAAAAATTTCAGAGGTCACCATGGTTTTTGAATTACACTATTACACTTAGACAAAGGAACAGTACAGTGTTACAATAAAGTATAATAGTTAATGTATATCGTGTTAGTAACAATATTTTCCAGCGGAATAAAATACTTCATTGACCCGAACTAAAGATTTGTCGTATTTTTTTTTAAACTACTGACTCACTGACTACTCACTTTTTACCTTACTTTACAGTAGCTTTTAAAAAGATTATAATTAAATATTACACGTATACACCCACAGTGATGTAGAATACAATGTCATCTTATATGCTAAAATCTGTTAAAACATATCATTTATTTTACAGAAGCATTGGGTAAACATTACACTTCCGCGCAAAAAATGTGCTATATTGACAATAGTTTTCATAGCATAGTTACAAAATGTATGTATATAAACAAAACTGAAGACTGACAAACTGTTGTTTGTCAAAGCTTTTTTGTGAAACGGCTAACCTATATTGACAAGAATTTTAATATTAGATAGAGGTTTTTTTTGGTGAAATTTATATAAATACTAGGTTTTGCTCGCGGCTTTACTCCCGATAATGGAGATTTGACAACAGTATTCTTTTCTGGATGAGCGATATCCTATACCCTTTGTTGTACCCCTAACTACGTCTATGCAAAATTGTATTATGATCAGTCGAGTAATTAAGGTGTGAAAGCGTAACAAAACCACATTCGCATTTACAATATTAGTTAGGATTTTTGTTTTTGTATTATTTTATAGGCTTTAGCGGTTGACCACAATGTAGTCAGCTGTTAAATGACTATGCTATGTAAGGTGGCAACACGTTCAATTTAGTAGAACTAGCTTTCAAGCGAAGGTACCACAATACATCTATAAGTAGTATCGCGACAGATTGACCACTTGAGAATGGTAGTTAGCCAGGCAGGCGTTTGAAAAAGATCTAACTGCTGGCTATAGTTTCGTCTAGATGTTTTATTTCACCGAAATCTCATACTCATAGCACGACTCGAACCTACTTCGATTGACGTCATTTCCAAACACGCTTAACTACTTTTTCACTCTTTTATTTTATATTTAGTGAACTAGAATCTTCCTACTAAATTGTTACTTGCTTAATAATTTGTGACATTTATTTGATCACATTTTTACTCTGCTCAAATTTTAACATACATAATTGCATCTCATAACTTCATGGAATCTTTTATATCGAATATAAACGATAAACAAAAAACGAAACATTCGCAAAAACATGTTTAAACGCAAATATTAATGTATTAAATTTTCTTAATAGCTGCCTACAGATGCGAGGTGGGTTCGTCTCACATATTTGTCCTTTAATGGTATCACAAGGCAGACGAGTTCGTATCAGAATATTGTTCCAACCACACTCAGAATGCAATCTTTTGAAGAATGTTTATACAATCCATTTTAACTTATTTCTTAAATTACCCCAACCGCGCTCCTACTATTTAACTTTAAGATAGTAATGCCCGGTTTCTGAGGTACTTTAATTGTAGTTTATCTGTTCAACAGCGTTATCGGTTCGATAACCAGTCTAATTGCGTTTCTGAACTCACAATCATACGATAAACGTCAGTAAAACTCAACGGGCCATTTGACAGATTATCTTATGGATAACTTTGTTGACTGGCTCCCAGAGAGATTGAGGCCAATAGAAGGGAGGGCCGGGAGGAGGCGAAAGGACGATGGAGGCAGGACCTGGCGGACGAGCGGTATGGGCGTTACACTATTGACGCCGTTCGCCCGGTCCGTGCGGATTGGATAGGGAGACGCTGGGGCTCCCTGTCGTTTAGACTGGTGCAGGTACTCACCGGGCATGGTTGCTTCGGGTGGTACTTGCACCAGATCGCTCTTAGGGAGCCAACCGCCGCATGCCATGAATGCAGCGCTGCGGAGGATACTGCGCAGCACACTCTGTCTGAGTGTGCTGCGTGAGAGGGACAGCGCCGCGTTCTGACTGCGGCGGTAGGTTGGATTTGTCGCTGCCGAGTGTGGTTTCGGCCATGCTCGGCAGCGAAGAGGCATGGAATGGCGGCGGAGAGGGTACGCGAAGATAACCCTCTGAGTCGCCCTCTCCGCCAACGGAGGACCGGAGGGAAGAGGCGGCGATTTGCCCTTCTCCTCCCTCCAACGTAGCCGGACCTGAGGGGATGGGCTGGGGGGCCATCTCCTCATTGCACGGGTCCGGTAGACGAGGGGAGGCAGCTGGTGTGTACCCAGTCTGTCTCCCTATTAAGACGGAGCCCGGCGGCCACCTTCGGCAGGGCGGACAGTTGGGGCGGCTATCCAAGGGGAATAGCGTAGATCGATCCCTTTCCTCCCCAACAATACGGTCGGATGGTATACCGTGGGGTTTTAGTCGGTGTGAGTCAGACATAAACCATCCTCTCCCCCGAGAGGGTGGCGTATACATAAGGGATTTCCCCACGTTAATAAAAAAAAATGGATAACTTTGTTGAGTCAATAACAATTGGTAGTTTAACCGAGTATCTCAGAAACTGGACATTAGTCTACGAAAATTAGATCAATTCAGCCATTTTAGTTCACTTGTCTGTTTTTGTCATGGAATATCTTCGAGATGGTTTAACTTGTTGGTTAATCAATTTCACTGGTATACAGAACTCTAAAAAAGTACCATCAGATAGATAGATCGTTAGTTCGTGCTGGGATTCGAACCTGCGGAATGATAAATAGCACCGGTTAAACCATTACACCAACACGACTTTTTCTTTAAAAAAAAAAAAGAAAAATTAGCACTTATTCCAAAATAAACCTATTTCAAAAACTCTTTTTTTTAAGTGTCATATGAGGCGAACGAACAGGTGAGTCACCTGGTGTTAAGTGATCACCACTGTCCATAGACACTTGCAACACCAGGGGAATCGCAAGTGCAGTTTTTGGGGTTGAGGGAGAGGGAGGGGAAGGGGAGGTGGGTATTCGGCACTCTTGCTGACCGAACAAAACGCAACAATGCAAGCACTGTTACTTCACGTTGGTGTTTCTCTGAGAAGGTGGTAGTACCCCGGGCGAGCTGACCCATTCATGCTGAAACCTATAATAGCTTCAACGTGGCTCTACCACCTGCAAAGATACGCGACTATATCTGTCAAAACTAAGGTCTTATGATGTTTTAATGCCACTGACATTTAATTAGAGGCTTGCTAAAAGCTAAAGCTAACCAAGCGAATCTCGACAACGCCTACCATGCAATATACTGTGTAATACCAAACGCACTTATATAATAATAACTATTAGACAGTTTTCATAATGTCGATTGAATCGCACGATTTCCACGTGTTGTAATGTTGTCTGAGGTGCGGTGGGATTGCGGTTGTTTCGTGACCTAGAGGACTATATTGACCATAGCTTAGTAAATCTAGAATTCAATTTTCATCGTTAACCATTTTCGGGTAACAATAATAATAATGCAAAGATTTATGGTAAATATATAAACTTAGCATTCGGAATAAATAATATTGTCATAAAATAAATTGTTTATAACTTTTTATTTTCAAAATTATAACTTCATACGATTTACATTTATTTTGTTATTTTTTCAAATAATAAATACTTTAGGTCCGAATAAATCATTTATGAACAATAAAATACTACCACCGATTTGGAAAACATTAAAGTCATCAAGATAAATCAATAGAAAAACTCGATTGGGTTTATATTTCTGAACATTCTTTTATTAAACAATACAAATATATTTTATTGAAAGTTTTTTTTATATTATTAATCGACTTCAAAAAGTGAGAGGTTTTCAACTCGGATGTATTTTTTTGTTATATTTTTTATTTCATACTCCGTGATTTATAAATCGATTTAGAAAATTATTTTCGGAAATGTTCTCCTATTTTAATTCATTTAGCATTGGACCTTGGAATTCAAATATCTCCTTGAAATCGAATATGAAATGTACTGTGATTGAAACATTGGTTGGTTAATGATAATTTGAGCCTAGATAGGTATTTACCTGTTTATGTTTAAAGACGTTCCAATACATTGTTGTAGATTAGATGTTTTTGAAATCGGCTTTATTATTTGTTATTTTTTTAAATAAAAACATTGCCAAATGACAAAGTATTTTACATTATACATTTATATCATTATTATTAAAAATACATCCCATCATAAAATGTTTCTTTAGTGTATCTGGTTTATCTACATCAGGTGCCTATGTTGGTAAGAATAAGTGGGTGAAATAAATTTCTTGGCTTAAACCGTTGCATATACTTCAATGCAAGTCATCGCGTGGGAACGAGTCGAAGAACAACGACCTTAGATGGTAAATATAAAAAAATCTAAGACATTAAAGTAAAGTTCAAACACTAATATCACATCATTTAGATCCGCTTGCAATATAATTTAACAAATATAATATATTGTGACTCAGACGTAGTGCTTAGAACTTAAAACAAATAAGCTGCAAATATTTAGAACACGACAATTTTAGATTTGGATATTTCTCCACTCGAAAATCGAAAAGATGCGATCAATTATGACTTGTAAGCAATGTTAATAAAGTTTGTCTTAAAGAAACAATATGATTTCACTAAAAATCAATTTCTACCCCTTCCTATTTTCATTTCCACATTACGAAGTTTCACTTCTTCCGCGCGGAGGGATTCCACGCACTATTTTTTTTTCTCGAATTGGCTACGCTATTGACCTGGCAAGGTCTTAACAGCTTCACCGGACTATCGCGAATAAACGCGAGCTATCACAACTGTGGCGCCATCTCTTAACGATAAACATTAGTAGAGGAACAAATGTAATGCGAAAGTCACTTTTGTCATGAAGAAATAGAAATGTGTCAAAAATGTCAAATGTGTCAAAATGCGTTCTCATAATATATCGACAGAACTATTCAGCAATAATCTTTAATAACCAATCAAGGAGGCGCTAAAAGAGATTGAAAATCATACCGTGCATTCACCAAAGACATCGATAAAATGAAAGCACGATCTATCTCGACTATGGCACCATCTTTTAACGTTAAACATAAACATTAGTGGATGACTAAAGTTATACGAAAGCCACTTTTGTCGCGAAAAAAAGGAAATGTGTTTAAAATGTTAAACGTGTCAAAATGCGTTGTCACAATAAACCGATAGAGCTATCCGGTAATAATATTTTAAATAAAGATGATAACCCACCAACGAGGTGCTAGAAGATTCTGAGCGTGCTTTTATAACACTGATATAGGTATATACGTAAATATAAACATTATCATTAAAAATATTATCAACTACAAACACAAAGCTTTTCTACTTCACTATAATTGGACATAAATTACCTTGAATTTTTTTGAGATAATTAACGATACAGTAGCTGTCGTAAGTTTCTTTTTAACTTAAACGATGGTATCATAACATTTATACATTTTTATATCTTAAATATAACGTGCACCTGGTTCTTACAAGCTTTTATTTAGCTTGCAATATTTATTAGCTTGTTTAGGTCAAATCTTGCAAGTTAAAGAACCAGTTCCTTTAAACCAAACGACTTTGCAGTTCTGCATATTTGGTCAGTCCATGACAATACATGAAAATAAAATGGCGAATTTCAAAATAGCTGCCATGTACAATGAAAAAAGTCCGATTAAGTTTTTAAGCGCGTTTGTATAAAAGCTCGTTTTTACAAATATTATTTATATTATTTGATTGCGCGTATTTTGACTCCGAATTCAAACATAGGTGAAGAAATTTTAATTCAAAGTAATACTACAAACGGCATAGTGAGCGTGTTGGTTTGTTACGCTCAACTATTCAAGCGGTCATCATGAAATTTTGCATACACGTTGCCATGGGTCCAGACAAGGACAAAACGTACTTTGCATTTTTTTAAATTCAAAGAGTAGACCAAACCTACAGTGATGCGAGCAAAGCCGCGAGCAGAAGTCAGTTTAATATAAAAGCTTGTTATGATAATAAAAAAGACATTAGCAACCGAATATTTACCTAACATGTTCTGAGTTTTATCAAAACTGATCATGTTAATTAGGCAAACCTTATCAATTCTTGAATAGAAGGTTCCAGCCATTTAGTGGACGGCCTCAACAACACGATCTGCAATGTCACCGAGGCCACCGAGGAGGCAAACCGACTAAGAACGTGTACTATTATGACCTTTCTATAAAAATATTTATAGTGAAAATGGATAATAGTGTCTTTTTTATAATTTACTAGCTGACCCGGCCACGCGTTGCTGTGACTCAGTTATTACGTGTTGAATTACAAATATGATAAACTGTTTTCAAAATTAAAACGTGGCGCCATCTATGAGATGTCGGTTCCACTGTTCTCTGTCAACAAATTAATTTAAAGCGCCATCTGTTCGTGACCGATGAAACGTACAATTAACTGATCAACATTGACTATTGTAATTAAAAAATATTGAGGCCTTTAATCGAAATATAAATTACCCTATCTCTCAAGTTGGACCAAAATATAAATAAATGACAACTTTCAAGAAGATCGTTTAGTAGTTTCGGAGTTCATCGTGGACAAAAATACTATGACAATGGATTTTTATATATTTGGATAGGTTTTAACTTTTAGCTATAACGTCATTTCTCATACAATAATGATATGGTTTAAGATGGTATACACGCTAAACATAGCAAGGCACTGGTTCTCGAATGCAGCTTCCGGAAAACATCTATAGATATTTGGCGACAAATTTTCAATTTGAGGCTATCAGCTTACTAGACAGACTTACAGAAAGACCTCTCACCATGAGGTCATGGTTTTTCCATAATGATGTTCAAATATATTCAAATATAAAATCCGTTGAACTTTACTTATCAAAGACATTTTTTTTTTGTTATATTCAAGGTTCATTAACTACAGCATTTGCAGTTTTGATTAGGAGTAACTTTATTTTATTATTTATTGATACTTAATATTCATCTACATAATAATGTCGATTTAAAAGGTTACCTCCAAGCACCCATAGGCAGGTCAAGGTTATTCTACTTAAGAGCCGGTCTCTCTTTAGATTCAATTTGTTGTCAGCTTTAACAGGCCTATATGGGACCGAGAGTCAGCGGATTCGATCCCCGCAGATGGCTTGTGTTTCAAATAAATAGTTCTGTATATATTAGCTGTTTAGTGACCATAGTATAAGATATGCTTATTTTAAAATGAAATATTTGTGTGATTTTTTTTTAAGTAAAACTTCTTTAGGCGCGACTAGGAGGTAACTGGATGACAATGCAACGGAAGTCCATTACGGCAATATGGCGTCACGTTACTGTAACATCCGGTTAGATAATAATTAAACATAATCAAAACTTCTATTAAATTATAATTAATTTAATTCGTTACTTATCATAGTAATCTGTTCGTAGTTTTCTATATTTTATTTACTTTATAACAAAGACTTGCTAATAATATTTCCTGTGTTATTTAAGTTCCAAATTAGCTGATAGATGGCACTAGAATTAATGCTTTGATTTAATGTGTTACTTACTTACATTGAAACCAGATGGCAGCACGGTCGCGCGCCCACATAATTAATTCTACAGTATGATTTTTATTATTACACAATTTAATATTTTTTTTACAAATATTTTGATTGATTTGTTTATAATCTATTTATTGCCAAAATCAAAAATAATTACAAAGTTTCACTTCAATCGCGTGTGGCGGTTATACGCTCTCATTTTTTATTTCATACTACATCATTACTTAGGTTGGCATGGTAGGGGCATATTATGAGAAGAGATGAAAGTCATGTAATAAGAAAAGTTTTGAGTATGGACGTGGGTGGATACAGGAGTAGAGGCACACGTAAAAACGTGTGGATGGATTGTGTGAAAAATGATATTTACATAAAAGTTGTGAATACTGAGTTGTCTTCTTACATGGGAGAGTGGAAAAGGAAAACATATTATGGCGACCCTACTTAGGTGAGATAAGGGATACTACGATTTTTTTATAACATATAATTACTGAACTTTATATGATGTTATAGTTAAACGGTAGTTAAATCTATAGAGAGTATTTAAAAAATCCGTACCCTTTGTTAAGTGGTATTTTTGCTAAAAGGAACTTCTAAGTGTATCTATGCAAGAAATGTAAGTCCGTACCTGACAAGCTTTTAAATTTACTTTTTTTTTAATGGAAGCTGATAGTCATCCCAATATCTGAACCTGAGTCTTTTGGAACGATAACCGAGCCCTATCACATCTCTATCATAAAACCGTTTTATTATTTACGTTTCAAGTATTGTAAGTATGGACTAGAACGTAATAAATATTTATGAACATCCTGTAGCGGATCAATAATTTTGTAAATGTAATAACAATAACAATATCAACGAAACCGCGGATCAGACGTGTCGAATCATGACGAAAGATTGTTAAGCGCCTGCGCGATAATAGCAGAAACTCGGTCACTATTTGCACATATATTTCGTTTAGTTTTCGATAAGCGTGCTAAAATATTTTCAACAAATTTATAAACACTTCGAGAATGTCACAATTTAAAACATAATTCATGTGAAAATATGTGAAGCGGGATACCCACAGAAATGTATGAAGAAAAATATTCCAAAAACGTACCAAATAAGGCTATACATTCATTTCAGTCACGTTTATTGGAAGTAATTCCTTAGAATAATATTTTCGATTCTGTTGAAATAAGTCCAACTAATTTAATACATAAGATTAATTAATTATGTTTTAGTTTAGGTAAACCTTTTTTATTTTTTCTATACAACAAATAATTGTATACTTCATAGGAGAATAAAAACTTTCCATAAAGTAAAAATTAATACTTATATCATAATACACATAACAATTAATGAAATTGGTTATTAAACTAAAACAATGTATAACTATTAATAAATAATTTTCAGTAAATATTCTTGTCTTTGTAGTGTATACATTAAAATAAAGCGATAATATATTTAGAAATGAACAGAAAGTATTCAGTAGAGTTTTTGGCGGGATTTTAGTCTGTCATGTAGTGGATTTTATATTTTATTCATAATCTTGTGTTACTTGACTCTATATTGTGTAAAATTGGTGGTGTTTTATGTAATATGGTTTGTTTATTGTGCATAAGTGAAGTGAATGGAAAATAATACCACGGACCATGAATTCTGAGATGCCACAAAAACTCCATGGAAAGTTCTAACAAGATGGCCACCATCTTGTTAGTTCATTGAAATTATATCAAGAAACTTGTAATATCGCTACTCACTTGACAATGGCAGTAATAGTCTACTAGAAGACTGGTTGCCAAAAATGGAATGGAAGAAGAACTTGTAATACTATTTACTACTCGACAATGGCAGTAATAATCTAAAAGATTAGTTGCCAAAAATAAAAAGAAAAAAAAAAGTATTCAGTATTATCACGTAATGACGCGTTGAAATCTTTTGTATGGAAATTTGGTTAAAGAATATAACCGCGAAAATTATAGCTTAAACTATCACTTTCGTTTGTTAATTTTTTATTATGAAAAGAAAAACGCGTCTTAGTAATATTTAATGCCTGGAAGTAGATAAAATATTAGCCTAATATAGCCTATTAATATTATTCTAATAAGAGATGGTTTTTTTGAACATATCAATTTCCAATGCGAATATCACTTTCACGTTTCATTTCACTCTGAATACCTAAAGTGTATTTATAATAATGATTCCTAATATTTGAATAGTTCATTAGATGATCTCATGTGATTCTATAACATTAAATCAACGAGTATAATTTACAGTTTGAATAAATAATAGATTAAAGTGATAATCTAATCGAATATTAATAGAAATTAATTATTAGTTTTAAATGGTGATACAATATTATTTTCAAAACTATATTTATAAACGTCAACTTTATCAAGTCCTTAAAGAACACGGAACTATATATTGTTAATTATAAGCCTATGAGGATATTTTTCATATGTTTTCCTCGTACAGCCGGTTACTGCCGGTCAGTTAATATCAATAGTTGAATCAATATCATAAAACATTATTGTATAGGAAATGAATTTAGGAGGACTGTATCCACCACTCACCTGCACTAGGAGATCCTCTTCTTCGGGGTACCCCAGCTTGGTTCGTGGCTTAGATCGCTGATTTTGAAATAATAGGACACAAGTCTACACTGGCACTTGGTTTATTTTAGCGGTTTGTTAGATGTGTTTGTGTACCGGTTTTGCAATTGTTTATTAACGCAGATCGCTCAGAGCGATTTTTTATGTTGCTAGATTCAAAGTAACTCAGTCGCCTTAGAGGGCAGCACTTGCGAACGGTTTAAAGGTGCGTTCATGAAAACTAGTGGACAGATACGTTCCTTTCAAACGATAAAGTAATATCAAAAAACATTTGTGCTAACATATATATTTTTTGATATATGATAGGTGGCAAACGAGCAGGTGGGTCACCTGATGTTAAGTGATCATCACCGTCCATATACACTTGCAACACCAGAAGAGTCACAAGTGCGTTGCCAGCCTGTGTTTGGGAGAAGGAGGAGTGCGGAAGTGGGGAGGGGCGAGGGGAGTTGGGTATCCGGCACTCTCACTGACCGAACGAAACGCAACATTGCAAGTACTGTTACTTCACATCGGTTTTCTGTGAGAGGGTGGTTTTACCCCGGGGGAGCCGACCCATTCATGCTGTAACCAGTAGTACCTTCAGCGTGGCTCTACCACCTACTACAATAGATTACAAACATATAGATTATTACAGATAACAAAAGTACGGAACAATCACAATGTTTAAAATCTGTAACGGCCAAAATAATTTATATTATTATAGTCGTTTTTTCTCTTGTCGAGCCGTCGTGAAAAGATTGACCAGTCAGTAGGATTGAGACTAATTGTTCATGGTCTACCAGACGTACTCAAGTATTGTATCTCTTGGAGGCTCATTTTAAGCACCGTGTTATGTATGTATGTGATGTGTGCCTATACAAGACAAACATGTCTCATTGAACAGTTAGTGTGGTTCGGTGATACTCTAAAGGCCTGCTTAGCCAGCTTGTAAAAAAAAAAAATTAAACAGTTAGTGCACTTATAACTGTTTTTGATTTCACACGTCCCGATATAACACGCCACTTGAAAAAAAGATTTCCTATTAATTTTAATTTCACCAGATATTTGAAACACGAATATACAATATCGTAGAAACTTTTTATATAATCTTAAATATGTATACAAACTTTTAATGAAAGATAGACATTTTCATATTACATACAATTTCATAGGGAAAATCTTGAAAAACTTAACTGTTCGTGGCTTTTAGAAAACACTCTAAAGAACTTTACTGTTACAACATTTGTTTATTAGATTTTATATTCACAACAAAAACTTAAGCCCGTATGTATAATTTTATTTACTTAGGCTTACTATCAGAATGGTGGTAAGAAAATCATACAATCGTCATTTCGATAAGGAAGACAGGTTATGGATGCTTGCAGCACTTATAATATAACAAGCACATTGCCAACTTGTAGAAAACGTGTTCACTCTCTGTTTGAACAACCCTATACTGTAGTCTTCTTGGTAGTAACTCCAGCAGCATTCATTTCACATCCAAAACATTGGTAACAGTGGAAGGTTATGCCTCTGAAACCGGAACGTCCAAGACAATTTATATTCCAATGTTAGTAAGCTATGTGAGCTGGGAACAATTATTCTGAATGCATTCCATTATACAAACTGTAAAGTAGTATTTACACGTTAAGATTCGATACCGCTTGAAATGTTGCGTCCATTGTTATAGTAATAAAAATAGTCAACACGTATGTAAGTGACAACCAGTCAAAGGTGTTCATAATATTGTGTGTTCGTATGGTACGCGAAGAGCCGGAATTCAGAGGAGGAGAATGTGCGCAGGCGCAGTCAAGGACGCGTTATAGTACCAACACATAGAGCAACAAAAAAACAGATGTGTTATTTTTCGAATCATTTACGTTTCACATGTCTTCTCTTGTCTTTTTCTGTCCACTCGTGCTCAATAGGTCATATTTAATTAAGCATTCGTTTTTATTTCTTTTTCAAATAGTTACGAATACTCCATTAATTGAATGGAAAGTTTAACTTTTTAAATACTAAATTTCTTTGTGAAGATATTAAAATTGAGTTTTTAATCTATCTAATTATTGGACAAAACGTGATATATAGAGAACGCACATATATATTTTTAGTATGTATATTTACAAGGTGAAATGATGGAGAACTGTATTTAGTCGTGCGTGAGAGACGAGAACTGCAGACGAGGGTGATGGTGTATGGTTTTAAATTGTACATAAGTATACGAGATATATTAGAAATGAATCGTTCATAATCTTCAGTTAAGATTTCGGTTACACTTGAAGTTGTTCGTAAATAGCTACGGACCTCAGTCGCCAGTTAAGAACAGATAGTCTCTTGTATATATATTTATCTATTCATAAAAGATTGTCATTGTTTTTTTATCATTATAAAGCTTACTTTTCTAAGTATAATAAAAAGGCTTAACACAAATGAAAAACGTTATTGGAGAGATCATCAGTAAGAGATGACACATCTATATCGGTTCTAGAATTACTTAATCTATGACAGGGCGACTCATTTATATATTTATACCGATAGTTACAGTGCGGTATGAATATAAATTTTATCATGTTATTTTATATTTAAATTACTAGTGACCGCGTCGATGATCACTTTGACATTTGGACTGATACTCGCTTATAGAAATACGATTGTGTTACTATGCAGAATAGAGTTTGGTAATAGAGCAATCTGTAGACGTTGATTATTATTTACTTTTGCTTTCCTAAAGTTACACTACGGAGCCTCCAAAGTAACGAACTATCTATGTTTGTATACATATGTATTATGAAAAGATGAACCAATTCGAGTTTCTTGCCGGTTCTTCTCGATGACTGGGTTATTTTCCGAACTGGTGGTAGCTTTAATGTTCACAACCGTCTTCTCAGGGCCTAAATTGAAAAAAGTATTTTTGATTTTTTTTTCGTGTTACAGAACCTTTGATAATCGCATTTTACTACTAACATGCTTCGTATTTAGATATTAACGAACACTAGCTATTACCCGCAACGTCGCTCGCGTGAATGTAGATCTGACCTATCCCTCGGGAAAATATCTTTATCTGGATGAAAGGAATTTATATTCTTTTCTGTACACCTGACAACGTGTATGCGAAAGTTTTGCATAATCGAATGAGTAATTAAGTCGTGAAAGCGTAACAAACAGACAATTTGCATTAATAATATTAGTTATGACAGTAACATTAAGTAAGGAGACTGTACCGTCGCTACCCATTTACCTATTAAAAAATTGTCCACAAGTATGATATTTATTTAACTCGATCGGAAAGGTCGCACTCGATGCAGGAAGCCTTCAGTCATTACTTGATAAACGAGTCGGCTTGACGATGTATATTGATATCTCAATATGGGAAATAAATGCAACTGACAACAGTTCATATTTGTCTCCATATCTAAATTTATATAATACTAGCTGACCCGGCCACGTGGTTCTGTGGCTCAGTTATTTAGAAATATAACTGTAAATAATAATACCCAACAGATGAAAACGGAATAAAAATTGATATAGAAAAAGTGAGGGTACATAGTAAATAGACTAACAGAACACGTGCAAAATAAAATAAACTGGAGCTGGTAAACAAATTCAAAATCATAACGTAGCCCAATCTATCCATAACAGTTGGTCCTACAGTTTTTGTCAACAAACTAATTTAAAACGCCATCTATTCGAGACTGGTGAAACCTACAATTAATAGCAATAATCAACATTGACGATCATTTCATTTGTAATTAAAAAATATTGAGGCCATACATCGAAACATAAATTATAACAGGTCACCAAAAGGTTGACATACCTGATTGTGTTTTCATCAAGAAAGTCTTTATGTTATCCACTACACTAAACACTAGATGGCGCTGCAGTGAATCAATTTTTATGCCATTAATGTAGATAACCAGACCTGGGTAATACTACAAATAGTAATAAACGCATATGGAGCCAAGGGTACAACTAGTCAATCAATGACTATTTCTTACTCATATCTTCGCATACATACCTAACATTTACCACTAATACTTATTTATCAAATTCTAAAGCAACGATGCAAGAGATCAAGGTCTGTTCAAGCCCAAGGAATACGCATTATAACTGTAATAAACTCTATTTCAGAATTTTACACAGTCCAACTTTATCATTCTGTATAGAGTACATTTGTAAGAAAATATTTAAACAGTTTTACAAGACGCGATATATATATGTAAAAGACAGTCACCAAGACTGCATTTCTGCAATAAATATCAATGACATTCCATTTAAAGTATTAATAAAATTATTCAGACAACATTTTCAAGGGTAAACGGAAAAATAGAGTAGTATTTACTTCTATCTTCTTTCTTACGCTATTAGCTTTTCTTTCAATTACACTTTTGTTTTCTTTTATTTTTTCTTCACGTTTCTTTCAATTTTTCTTTGCCTTTCATTAATTCTTTCGTTTTTTTTTTGTGTTTTCTTTTCTTTTGTTGTGACTTATAATTTTATGTAAATATTTTCGATCAATTTTAGTTTCAAGACATTCATTTGCTGCTTGAAATACCCCGTGCATAACCAAATAGTGAAATCTGAATTAAATCGAGTGAAATTCCAAACAGAATACGATATCTTAATAAACAGATTATGTTCAAAACCTGTTGGTTACAAAACACTCTCGGATACCTCGGCTTTCGGTAAAAGTTATCGAATTTTATGCCATTGTAGTACTGCGATAGTAGGTATTCTCAATGACTTATTACGAAATCAATTAATTACAATAATTAGGCTTATTAATTAGCATAAGGTATTTTAATACTGTTAATCTATTCTAGGACTGTGTTTTTACATTATGTAATTACATACTTATGGCAATTTTTTCTATTTCGAGATACAAAAAGCTATATGGATTCTCGGTGTAACAATTTTTCAATTTTATAAAAAAAATCGATGTTTTATAAAATAAGACTTACCATTTTGAATATAGAATGTAATCTCCTACTGAAATCGGAATTCCCCATTCTAGGGGAAGTATAATTCACAAAGAATGTCTTGAAAGTTGTCCAGTTCGTTCTCGTAAACACAATATTATCTGTTCACATAATTCACAGCACATGCGTAAAGTATTCAACGCACATTATCATATATATAAAAATGGACACTTATGACGACACGCGTTATATAATAAAATCAAATTTTAAAAACGATTCGCGTTCGAAATTCAAATATTCTTCGTTTTAGGCGGGAAACGACAACTCGCGCGGACTGCGCGCCACAGACTGCCAAGATGGCGGACGTTTTTTTGACTGTTCACACGAGTCGATTCACTTTCTACGACCTTACGTTGTATGCGACTTGTAATTAAGCATTAAGATTTACGTAACGCAGCGATGTAACCCGTGTCAAATATGATTTCCGCGAATTTCTGTGCAATTTTTTCGGGACACCCGAACACATTCTTATACGCCTATTTATTTATATAATTAAATATCAGGTATTTATAACTACGATTTGCGTGAGTTACCGACGGGAAGTGTTTCCTATTGATTTCATTTTAATTGGTAACATTATTTATAGTTAATTCACCGACTTAATTCTGTTCCTTCGAAGAGTAATTTTTTAATTAACTCTGTAAATTTCCGGCATATAACCTTATAGTAATTAGGTACAGTCCAGTTTAATATCACCGTTGTTATTAAGAATTAATCAATCTTGTATACTAGGATAGCGATATCATAACCTAGCCAGAATCAAAATATTAACTCCTCCAAACAAATCTCTACATACATGTCACCTCATAATTATTGCATATTTTTGAAGCAATCATTACTTAGTGATAACGTATTCGGAAATCATACCTATCGATATAGGTCTACATCCTGCAATTCAATTATGGGATTTTTTTTGCGAACTGACTATGCTATTGACCTAGCAAGGTCTTAACAACTTCACCGGACTACTAAGGCGAACGCTTAAGGCACTCAGCCGATTTTATTTGACAACTAGCTCAAGGGTGCACAGCACACCTCGGCTTGGGCTGTTGCCTGATCGACGGTCGTATGGTCCGGCAAGTCACGCGGCGGGGAGTTCCACAGGGGTCGGCCTTGGGCCCACTCCTGTGGAACATGGGCTACGACTGGGTGCTCCGCGGCGTGCTCCCGTTCGGAGCGCGCATAATTTGTTACGCGGATGACACCCTAGTCGTAGTCCGGGGGGAAAGTTGGCAGGAGGTGGAGCGCCTGGCCACGATGGCCACAACCCTCGTGGTCGGGCGCATTCGGCGTTTGGGTCTCAGAGTGGCCCTCGAGAAGACCGAGGCCCTACTATTTCATGGGCCTCGGCGAGGGCCACCACCTGGGGCCCACATAATGGTGGAGGGTGCCCGAATCAGGGTGGGGACCCAGATGAAGTATCTGGGCCTCACCCTGGATGGGCGCTGGCGGTTTGAGCCCCATTTTGAGGGGCTCAGACCGCGAATTGTGGGGGTGGCGGCGGCACTCGGCCGGCAGTTCCCCAACATAGGGGGCCCGAATGCTGGGTGCCGTCGACTATATATGAGGGTCGTACGGGCGATGGCCGTCTGCGGTGCCCCGGTGTGACCCGACGCTCTTGGTGCCGCTAATGTGCGGGCGCTGCGCGCTGCGCAGCGCATAGTGGCACTGAGGGCGATCAGGGGGTACTGCACCGTGGCCTCCGCGGCGGCCTTTGCGCTCGCCGGCTCCCTGCCCTGGGAGCTGGAGGCGGGAGTTCTTGCCGCCGTGTACGAATTTACGGCGCCAAGAAAGAGTATCGGGGAGCCTCCGGCTCCCAGGGAGATTGAGGCCAAGAGAAGGGAGGGCCGGGAGGAGGCGAAAGGACGATGGAGGCGGGACCTGGCGGACGAGCGGTATGGGCGTTACACTATTGACGCCGTCCGCCCGGTCCTGCCGGATTGGATAGGGAGACGTTGGGGCTCCCTGTCGTTCAGACTGGTGCAGGTACTCACCGGGCATGGTTGCTTCGGGTGGTACTTGCACCAGATCGCTCGTAGGGAGCCAACCGCCGCATGCCATGAATGCGGCGCTGCGGAGGATACCGCGCAGCACACCCTGTCTGAGTGTGCTGCGTGGGAGGGACAGCGCCGCGTTCTGGCTGCGGCGGTGGGTACAGATTTGTCGCTGCCGAGTGTGGTTTCGGCCATGCTCGGCAGCGAGAAGGCGTGGAGAGCGATGGCCTCCTTCTGCGAGGACGTCATCTCGCAGAAGGAGGCGGCGGAGAGGGTTCGCGAGGATGACCCTCTGAGCGGCCCTCTCCGTCAACGGAGGACCGAAGGGAGGAGGCGGCGTTTTGCCCACCTCCTCCCGCCACCATAGCCGGACCTGAGGGGATGGGCCGGGGGGCCTATCTCCTCATTGCACGGGTCCGGCGGACGAGGGGAGGCAGCTGGTGTGTACCCAGCCTGTCTCCCTATTAGGAAGGAGCTCAACGGACGCCTTCCACCGAGCGGACCGTTGGGGCGGCTATCCAAGGGAACTAGCATAGTTCGATCCCTTGCCGCCCCAACAATACGGTCGGACGGTACACCGTGGGGTTTTAGTCCGTGCGAGTCGGGCATAACCCACTTTCTCCCCCGAGAGGGTGGTGTATCCTAAGGGATTTCCCCACGTTAATAAAAAAAAAAAGGGCTGTTGCCTGATACATGCAATTCGCGACCTATCTGAGCTAACCTAAGTTAAGCTAACTGTTCATACATATATGAGTTGTTGAAACATATATGTGTACCAGGCATACATACCTCAACAACTCTTATATATATATTTCGTATCGGATAATTTTGTAAACTATTTCAGTTTGATAAGGGAAAAAAGATAAGACCCTTCCACTTGCATGTGTAAGCGTGTATGCGTGCACGTGTGTGGAGGTGATATGTGTAATGTTGTCGCAGTGATGTAAGATTTTGTGTGACTGTATCGCGCGAGCAGCGCACTCAAGGGCTCCACGCCGATGGAACGAACCCAGGCTTGAGCCGCTGCCGAGGGGGGCCTAATCTGGTCAACTTTGGGAAGGAAACCATAACATGGCAGTAAACCTTTTTGTAATGATAGTCTTCTAATTTTACTAATCACTTTCAAGCCGATAATCGGTCGCCAAAACTTGTATGTTCCGGCAAATATACTTGGGAATCCGTTGTCACTAGTCCACAACATTACTTAACGCTAACTTATGAACAAATAAATAATTGTAAAATAGTATATAATAAATAAAATTTACTTCATTTAGGCATCAAAATTGATGTGATACAACACAGTTTATGGTAATTGCATACGCTGACAGAGGCAAAAAATATTACAGTATCCAGCTTTAGATATGGAACGTCAGAGAAAAGAGTGAGACATTCGGCTAAGACCGCATTCATTCGGTTCTGTAACACGTTTTTTATTACCCAGAGCAATCACTGCAAAACGAAGCCGAATTGAACCAACTATCTCGGCTCTTCATATCTCGCTTTCTTCTTTTGAAGAATATTAGTATTAGTATAGTAAACTTAGCGAAATTATAAATTAAACAAACTGGTTTCATCAATGTGATCGTCAAGCTAATGCGGTCTTTTCGTAAGTGTTATCTAATTCCGCAGTTGCGTGAAATGTAACACGTATCTTCGTAGATTATGTATTGTATATAGGCAGTACTAGTATTTGAAATTGTCGTGTAAGTTCGTCCGTGTATTTGAAATTTCATCCATGTGCTTGTATACAGCAGGTTTTGTCTGAAAATCATCGCTGCAACGCTTGCATTTGCAAGCCTACGACTTATACTGAGACAAAGAGACCTTTTCCACTCAATACACCACTTATCCTACTTAAAATATTTTATGTATATATTTGTAAATATGTGCTGAATAAATGTATCTTTCTTTCTTTCTTCTTTCTATTATTCAATTTTTTTTTTAATAATTTTTTTTTTTTTTTTTTTTTTTTATATCATAGGAGGTAAACGAACAGGTGGGTCACCTGATGTAAGTGATCACCACCGTCCATAGACACTTGCAACACCAGGGGAGTCGCAAGTGCGTTGCCAGCCTGTGTAGGGAGGGGGGGGGGGAGGAAGGGAAGAGGAAAGTGGAAGGGGAGGGGAGGTGGGTCTCCGGCGCTCTCACTACCGAACGAAACGCAACAATGCAAGCACTGTTACTTCACGTCGGTTCTGTGAGAGGGTGGACTACCCCGGGCGCCGACCCATTAGCTGAAACCAGAAAGTCAGCGTGGCCTACCACCTACAAATGAAGTTATAATGTTTTCATCGTGGCCAGTGTTAGTTACATTTATATTTTAAATGTACTTACGAGCGTGCGGTGATTAGAGGCGCGGCTAGTCACCAAGTAGTACGACAGCATTCTACAATGTACTTATATTTTTTGTCACCTCCAGTCACTCACGTATGATCTAGGACATTCTGAAGGCTAACATTGACTTACCGAAGGGTGTTTAAAAGTATGTAAGTGTCGCTAGCAACAAGAATTATGTAATTAAATATTTAATTAATTATTACATAGAAATATTTTTATGCGTATATAAATACTGCATGGCCAGTCCAGCTAGGTTACCTTAAATCTGAACTAGTTTGTTACAGTGGGTTTGGTTAAGGGAAATTAATATTTCAACAGTCAATTTTCATGATCTCAAAGCAAAGTTTTTAGTTACAGGACTATAGAGTTCATAAAGGAATAAAATACGGTTTACCTATTTTAGAAAAAAAAAAAACGAATCAAGAATTTGAAATATGAATAGTCAAACAAAAAGTTAAATAAAGAGCTACATTCATTAGTAGTTGATCACAGAGAAATATCTAAATGATACTTGAAGTGTATATGGGTATTAATAAGTGTGAAAGTGTCAAATCTAAAAGTTTACTATAAATATACAATTATAGTTGTTGAGAAAAAAAAATATAGGAAAATTTGAAATCATTTTTTTTCTCAAGATTGAGTAGACCGGTATTTGTCAAAAAATGATGTTTTAGGAGCTTACAGTAGACTGTAAGAAAATAAATAAACATGAACAACTGCTCTATAGCCTTATCTATACTAATATTATAAAGAGGTAAAGTTTGTGACGTTGTAGGGGGCAATCTCAAGAACTAGTGGTCCGATTTGAAAAAGTTATTTAATTTAACCAGTGTTATATAGCTCATTTATCGAGGAAGGTTATCTATACTAATATTATAAAGAGGTAACGTTTGTGAGTTTGTGACGTTGTGACGTTGTGGCGTTGTAAGGGGTAATCTTAGGAACTACTGGTCCGATTTGAATTATTCTTTCAGTGTTATATAGCTCATTCATCGAGAATGGTTATAGGCTATATATCATCACGCTAAGGCCAATAGGAGCGGAACACAGATGAAAAATGTTTCAAAATCGAGATGTTTTTTTCTTTTTGAGAGCTTCTGCTGCGTGTCAGCGTTAGCCCAGAGTAGTAACTATTACTACGCGAACGAAGACTCGGGCAGAGGCTATAAGTTATATAAAGAAAAGTAATATTTTTTATGAAGTTATAATGGTGTTAATTTCTTTCTTCCTAAACATAATATATTTTTAGATTAATTAGTGCAGATAATCCTGAGAAATAAAATGTTTTCAATTTTGCGATATTATTTGAATTCTCGTCAACCAATGCAGTTAGAGATTCAAGAAATACAGAAAGATAATATTTTATTACAACCTACATGTCCTCCTAATATCATTAAGAAATCATTCCAAGACCAAGTCCATATGGTTATAACACTAAAATCTTTATAATGATAAATTATATATCTACAATTTATGACTTTTGTTTAAGATTCCTATATAATTATCTTATAAGTGCTACATACTAGAATTTTGTTTAAGTTATACGATATGTGTTTTTATATTTAATAAGAATGTACATGCAATAGATGACCACAATGGCGCTATTGTAGCAAAGAAGCTTGATACTAACTATGTGTATAGTAAGCGAAGTGAAGTATGACCATAGTGTAGTAGAGAATGGTTAGTTGTCAACACAATGTGGTTACAACCTCTTAATAATTTAATAAATTGAATAAACAACTTTATTTAATTGGGACTTGAGAATGTAAATTTATAATTTTTGTTCAAAACAATGCGTTCATATAGTGATTATTTATCTGTCTCTATTTACTTCTATTCATAATCTAACAATTTTGGCTCCTTTAAAATGTGTAACTTTTTTTTATGTAATGTAATTACTGCATTATCATCTTAGTGTATTCTATTATATAATATATAATATTATATAAATATAAATCTTAATATATATATTTCTTGTGTGCGTGTGTATGTGACTGAACTCCTCCTAAACGACTGGACCGATTTTGATGAAATTTTGTGTGCGTGTTCGAGTGGATCCGAGAATGGTTTAATTCACAATTGGACCCGGAGTGGCGCTCGGCGACTTAGTTTTTTTGTTTTCAACAGACAACGCCCCCCCGCAGTTATATTATATATTCTAAAGTTTAGGGCATTAACCAATGTACGTCAGAGATGCGCAATAAAGAACCATTCGATTGCTCTTTCATTCGTTCATTTAAAATAAAATTTCTCTGTGTTCGTAGAATATCAGTTTCAGAGTCAGAATCACGTTAGTCTCCTATAGGCTATTTACAAATAGAACCTACGTTTGCACTCAAAACATGTTATGTTATCAAAAATTAAACATCTATTATTATGTAATAATCGATTTAAAACTGGTTTTAATACTACTAACTTTTTCCTGCAACTTTTTGGGAATTTTATTTTTATGACATGGTAGGAAAAATTTTTGTTACGCGTTAAATGTATGGTATGTTTGTGTGTCTGTGTAAGTATGTATAAGTGTCTGTGGGTCGACTAGTATACCGAAATGAGTAAATGCATAGTTAAGTATTTATACTATGGGACTTCGTATGGTATATAGTTTATGAGCATTCACACAAGTCAAAAAAGTTTAACTTTCCCGCGTGTACACACTGATACACGCAATGTTTTTTTATATATTTTTCAGTAAATTCAAAATGAAATGTAGCCTATATATATCCAGGATTTTAGTTATTTATAGATTAAATTTTATTATGATCTATTCAAAGATGTAATTATGACAAGTAATAAACAGACAAATTATTAATACATTTTTTATATTAATCTGGAAGTGTGTATAGGAATTTTGGAAATGAATAGAAAATTAATATTAATGTATAAATGTATGAATATGTGATTTATATTTGATTGAAAAAAAAAACAAATTTCTCCAACTTACCTATATCTAAACCATGCACATATTTACTTTCATTGCATTGGCATTCCAATCATAAGCCCAGAGTAGAGTGCGCGCCGGACAATGAAAATATCTACGCATCTGATTCACAATAATCAGGGGCGAAGCTAGAAGGCCTTCGGGGGTCAGTTTTGAATGTTTTCTGAAGGATTTAATATTAAGAAATCTTTCTGATGTTGAGTAATTATGTTACTGGATTTTATAGCTTCTGTACCATATTTACAATTTTAGTACGATTTCTAAACAGGAAAATAGTAGAATATAATTAATTGTCAATAAAATGGGTTTAGTTTTATCATTCATATTATACTATATTATATAAGTTCTTGTAAGTAATGAAACCATATTATTGACCTGAAGTTCATATTAACTATAGGACTGCAATAAGGATTTATTCTAGGACTTTTGACTCTTACTAAATTGCTATTAAATCATAGTAGCAATCAAGCCTCAAAATAATTTACCATTGGCCATCTACATTTTTTTTTGTTTTTTTGGTTTTTTTTTTTTATTTTTTTTTTTTTTTTTTTTATTTAAAATTATTTTTTTTTTTTTTTGGGGAGGGGGGGGGGGGGGGGCTTTTTTGATTTTTTTTCCAAACCCCCCCCCAGACCCCCCCCCCCTCCCCAGTTAGGGTTTGGGTTGTACACCCCCACCCCCCCCCCCCCCCCCCGCCCCCTGGGGTAAACCGAAGGAATATTATTTTTTTTGCTGGACGGGGGGTGGGTCGCCGAGGGGGCTCTTTTTGGTGGGGTATTAGAGGCTTTTTTTTTTTAAATATAATTTTTATTTTTTTTTTCCCTTCCCTTTCTTTTTTTTTTATTCTCCCCCCCACTTTTGCCTTCCCCCCCCCCCCCCCCCCCCCCTCCCCCTCCCCCGTGTTTTTTGGGAGAAAAACCCCCACGTTTTTTTTTTGGGGCCCCAAAACATAAAAATTTTATTTTATAAATATTCTTTCCCCCATTTTATAGCAGAGGAGCCCTTTTTTTTTTTATTTTTTTTTTTTTAAATATATTTTTTTTTTTAAATTTTTTTTTTTTAAAAAAAAATTTTTTTTTTTTTTTTTTTTTTTTTTTTATTTTTTTTTATTTTTTTTTTTTTTTTTTTTAAAAAAACTTATAAAAACAACACTGTTTTTTTTACATCATAAAACCCTAAAGATATTATTTTAAAAATAAAATACAACTTATAATGTAAAACCATCCTAAAATTTAAATTAGTACATGTTGCTTAGACTTTTTTGATGAGTATATTTTGGTTGTACACTTTAAACGTAGCCGATGACTAGACACGGACGTTGTCGCTTGGTCCGCCATATCATTTATATCTCTACAGATAATTCATAAATATTTTCATTCTGACTTATTCTATCGGTACTGTTTTTAAACGCTTTTACTATTAAGGATCAGTTGTATTTGATCGATTAAATTATATAAATGATGACGTCACGAATGGCGTCTGTCTCTTCATCGTTTACCAGACACAGAAATAAATGACTAGAATTCATGCTACCAAAGAAAATTATTGTCAATTTATGTAGTAGTGTATTAACAGTTGAGTCATAGATGGCCACCATCTTGTTAGTTCATTGAAATTATATCAAGAAACTTGTAATATCGTAACTCACTTGACAATGGTAGTAATAGTCTACTAGAAGACTGGTTGCCAATAATAAAATAGAACAAGAAGAAGTAAGTGCAGTCTGGGAGTTTCTTGCAGGATCTTAGTCTGCCATGTAGTGGATTTTATATTTTATTCATAATATGGTGTTATTTGACTCTATTTTTTTTATATTGGTGGGTTTTTACGTAATATAGTTTGGTTATTGTGCTCATGTGAATTGGATGGAAAATAATACCACGGAACAAGGATCCCGACTTGCCATAAAAACTCCCTGGAAATTTATAACAAGACGGCCACTATCTTATTAGTTCATTAAAATGATCGAAAGAAAATTGAAATATCGTTACCTACTAGACAATGGCCATAATAATCAACTGCAAGATGGTTGCCAAAAATAAAATAAGTGTAGTTAGGTGTTAGTTTTAATATCTTTCATTTAACCCCCAGTTCGATACTAAGTTCGGTCCTGCACACAAGAGGGCCGTGATGCGGTTAGCGATGATATGAAAATGCTAAAGGCAATGAACTCACTTGTATTTTTACACAAGTTTTCGATTTCACAAGCTATCGGTTATTTCTCTCCGTAAGTTATTTTGATCGTGGGTAAACCGTTTGTTTTGTATGATTTCTCATTATCGCCTTAAAATGCCTGTTATGAGCTTAAAAGATATAACAACATTCTTGGATATCATTGGTAAAAGCATAAAGCAAGAGAATTTGTTAATCTTGCTCATAATAATTACTGAAGTTCACATATTATACGAAAAGTTCGCGGACATACATACATACAGTTATAGTTTATGTGAGTAAATATTAATTTATTTTTAACATCTAAACTAGAAATAGATGAGGTAGTGATAAAGTCCGAAAGACGATTACAATGAAAGCCAGACGATACCCTGCTTAAATAAATAATGTGCATTATAATTTCAAGTTTATTAAGTTCTCATTAGATAAAATGTTTATTATTCATCTCAAAGACTGGTTTTTTATTACTTAGGTATATAATAGAAATGATATTTTATTTATCATTTTTAACACATTAAAACCATTTACTGCATTAATATCACATCATATATTTATTAATATCATTAATTACATCTATAGCAATTAAAATTTAGTATTTTCTGTAAATTGTCTGATATTTGAAGAGTGACATTTTGGTTATTTCTATTTATTTTCAATGGAAAAATAAATTTTGTATGATTGTTTTTCATAATACCATTTGGTACCAATTGCTAGTGAAACTGCAAGTATAAAATGTAGATGCTCAAGCGACTGTCTGTTACGAATCATTGTACCCTTAACGAGTATCGATTTAAGCGTAAATAATATTTTTAATCCAACTTTCCATAACCGTCTTCATAATTAATAATGCATAATTCCCTGGACATTAAATTAAAATTCTATGTGATACGTTACCCGAGTCAATAGTCGGAACCACAGATCAATGCCGGCGCCCATCGGAAGCGGATATAGTCATTAGTATTCTCACAGTGTCACTATAAATATTTCTCGAAAGTCAATAGTATTGAATTATGATTAATTTATGCTTCTCTGTAAACATATATAGATGGTATTCGTTTGTTTACAAATTGATATAAATGTACAGATGGATCAATAATAATGCGCTCGATTGTCGTGTGAAAGAAGTTCATTTGTTCACTATGACTAAAATTTTGTTTAGAAAAATTTACTTTCGGTTCTGAACATTAAAAAAAAAGTTTTTTCAAGCTCCATTTTATTTTCAAAAAGAGCAATTATTCTTCTACATAAATCGCTGCGTTTAATATTTTATTGTAAATTTGTTCAATTCGAAGAACTACTTCCAAAAAATCTGAATTTTAGATACGACTATTCTTATAAGCCCATAATTTGATAAATAAACGTGACAGAAAAAAAACATTATGCATTCACATTCATACCTACTAAAAGAACAATTAGGCTGAATATGAATTAATTTCAGAACCTCATCTTTTTTGTTGTTGTCCGTTTCACGTGAAATGCCCCAGCTATGACTACCGATTTTACTTACCGAATTGCTAAATCCAACGAAATTAGGATGCTCAAATCTCGTCGAGTAGTTACTTCGTTCTTTACTTCCCATACTTCGCGTTACGCCATACATCTCCACCAAAGTATTACCATTTTTACTTAGCGTACTATCTGTTATAATATACGTTGTATTGAAAAAACTCTCCTCTAGGAGTCTTAGCACGATATTAAATTATAAAACCAATGTGAGTCGCAGTTTGTTAATAACTATAAGCGACTTAATACAATAGTTTGCTATCGACCGCTAACCGCTGACTATTACCATTTTTAATACATTCAACCAATAAAATCACCCCATAGATCACATCCCCTTACAACTGCGCTTCACAAATTCATTAAAAAGCGAAAATATGAATGCCCACATACTATATTGAATATGTTGTTATAAATTCTACAAAGAAAAACATTTAAGAAATATTTGGAACATTCTGATATTGTATACAGACTTTACTAATAGAATTGTTGAATAAATAAAACAGTACGATGACTCATCAACTTGTTGAGAAAAACGTACACACCATACCGCGACTCGAACCTTCACTCTTCCACACTTCCTTTAAAGCCGTATCGATACAGAGATTTCCATCCTTTATTTTACGAGGTATATGAGCAGATCAAAGGATGACTGATGGCAATTCAACAAAACAAACAATTTAGAAATGGACTAGAACCACAGCATAGTATAAAGCGTAAATAAAATAACATAACTGTGTAATAGTGAGTTTGTGTTACTTTTGTCTTTGTTAGTACAAATAAATTTCTTTCAACGCAAGACGGCATTTTAATTACCCATGGGCGTAAAAATACTGAACTATAAGTCTGGTCCATTCAGAGTGTAGTTGAGGACGTCAGACTTAACGGAAATTGATCGTAAAGAAAAAAACACTCAATTATTCAACATAAAATTAATTTAAGACTCGAATCTTGTTTAAAGAAACAACAGGTATTATAAGTTCAAGAAATTGTAATACCTTTAAAGTTACCAAAATATTACCAAAATATTTCATTTTTATCTAGTCAAGTCAAGACAAGTCAAATAAGACTAAAGTAATAAGACTAAGAGTAATAAGACTAAATTATGTTTCTAATTGTATCAAATGACCGCAATGAATGTTAAGTTTTATTTTAAATCCTATTTATTTTCTAATTTCCCTAGTAAATAACGCCATCTTCTAGTATCATAATAGAGTTAACTGAAAAGTGTCTAATGATACCGAAAATTTTCATTACCATTAAAATATGCAGAAAAGACAAACAAAAATTATCATATAAAAAAATTGTGCGTGTACTAGACACACAAGAAGAAACTTTTTAAGGCCATAAAATACAAGAACCAGAAATTGGTTAACAAAAAAAAAAAAAAAACCCTTTCTTTCTTTATGGCAAACAGTGTCATAATGTATTAAAAAATAACGTTAAATTAGATAAGTTTAAACAAAGGGATTATTATCATAGACATTAAAAATATGCAGAAAAGACAAACAAAAATTATCATATAAATCAGAGTTATATATTTTTCGTATTACCTATGTAATCTATGGTCTCTATGACGTCTATGCTGTAAAAAACCAGTGTGGTCATAAATAAATAAAAATAGTAAGATACATCTTTGTCAATTAATTTAAGAAAAAGTTACGTTCATTACGTACATTTTATTTAATCCAGCCAAGAACTATCAGCCAAACTAAGAAAATATGTATTAAGGACATTTAAGTAGCGTGCTTTACTCATTCGAACCCTATTTTATCAATTTTTGATTCAAATAAAACCCTAACTTTAAATGTTACCAAACGCGAATTAACCATATAGTAAAATAATCAATACTAACAACCCCTAATCTATATAAATAGAAATTAATTGCTGAATGTACGTAGGCCCATCAGCTCAGAACGGCTGTGCCTATTTTGCTGATTCTTTTTGGTGTGTTTATAATTGTATGAAAATCAATATTAAAAAATTGTACAAAAACGTGAAAAATTTGAGTTAAATTCTCAGTATAAAAGGTTGTTGAGTAAATGATACAGAACACAGTAGGAAGTTCGTAAAAAAATATTATCAAAATTGACGTTAAGTTGTTCAGTTGCCATTTATTTTATAGTATGGCCATATTGTAATGTATCTACTCTTCATAAAAAAAACTGTATTTTTGTTGAAAAATGTAAGTTGTAGACTATTTTAGCCGTTTATTTTGATGGTAGTCTGTCATGTAGTGGTTTTTATTTATAGTCTTATGTTATTTTACCCTATATTATGTAGTATTTATAGTATTTTGCATAAATAACGTAGCTTGATTATTGTGAAGAAGTAACGTAGATTAGAAATATAATTGGAACGGTTGATTGGAACGGTGAAGTTATCACAAGACAAATTGATGTAATTACCCCCTTAACAATAGCAGTAATATTTCTCATTAAATAGGATTGATTACTAATGTAAGTAGATGAACATGTTTTTTTTTTAAATTAAATGTAACTTTTGACACAAGGGACCTGGCAACACAGAGTACATTATATAAACCTGGCAACACTACTGTACATTGCAGTTGCGCTGATTGCACAGCTAGTGCAACAAGCTGTATAGTTAGATTGACGATTGTTATCATATTTATCAGAAAAACATGAAATATTTTCTTACTTATTTTATCTGCTTGTAATTAAAACAACAGTAAGAGTACATGTTCTGATACTATTTTACATACGTATAATCGGACATAATCAAGATGGCAAAGTAAGTGAAATTTGATTCTATTTGGAGCCTAATAGGATTATTCTGTAACATTATACGAACGTAGCTCCCATATGATTTTGTTGGTCATAAAATAGTACACTTTAATTCATTTTTCATGAGTTTTAATAATAGAAATAAATATATTTAAGATACACGTATGTGTTTTAACTTGCGAAATTATATTTTTTTATCTTGAATTGTAAAAAAAATGTTCATTGAAAATTTTATTTGATACTTTTTTTCCATAAATATTTTACTTTCGTAAAATATCTATATATTTTACTTCCGTATATTTATTTTACTTGTTTTTCGCTGTATACTGAATAGATATTGTAAATAATTATAATCTTCCAAAAATGTCCATTAAAAATGAGTTACTAATTCAGTTTATATGTTAAACTTTTTAAATACACCATAAATTCAGGGTTTGCTTTATTTTCAGTATAATTTTATGTATGCAAATATTTTTGTATTATATCTTTACTATCTGTTACACTCATATTATAAGAAAGAGAGATTCTTAAAAATCAATTTAAAAAATATTTACTTGTAAAATAACAAAACAAAATTGCCTTATGGTTATATAGATATACTATATAAATATAATAAAACTATACATTACAATTATGTTAGTAACTTTTGCATAATATGTTGCTTTTCCTTCAGGGAAATGATGATAGTGTTTGTCTATGACACACAATGCTGCACATCTGAAGAAGATGATCCGATCAATGCAGTGTTATATTTCCACCCCGGCTGGGTGTCTGATACCCAGAGACATGCACTAGCGGGACAAGTAAGATAACTTTATTTTACTTTAAAAATGACAGCAGTAAGTTTACTGACAATATAATATAAAACTTTTCAACTACATAATAAATATGTATTTTAACGCACAAATGAACAGGCATACGAAAACGATTCAGGTTAGGCATTATTCCCCTTCCCGGGGTTTTTTTTTTTCTTCCTCCCCCTTTTTTTTTTTTTTTTTTTTTTTTTCTTTTTTTCCTCCCCTTTTTTCTGTTCTTTTTTTTTTTTTTTTTTTTTTTTTTTTTTTTATAATTTTTTTTTTTTTTTTTTTTTTTTTTTTTTTTTTTTTTTTTTTATTTTTTTTTTTTTCATTATTATTTTTTTTTTTTTTTTTTTTTTTTCCCCCAAAGTTTTTTTTTCTTTCTTTTTTTTTTTTTTTTTTTTTTTTTTTTTTTTTTTTTTTTTTTTTTTTATTAAATTAAATTATAAAATATAAAATAAATTCTCCGCCTGCTTTTTTCTTTTCCTCCGAAACAATACCCCCGTACATGTTGCATAATTTGAACGAGAACTCCCCAGTTAACAGGTTAATATATGTTTTAATGTTTCTCCACAATCTCATCTGGTGTTAAATGTTGATATGCTCCAAGATGGTAATGTGCTAAACTTAGGACTGGTTCTCAAGTGTAACTGCTGGAAGGCACTAGTAACTGCTTGGCAAAATATTTTGAATGTGAAGGGTGTAGCTAGCCATATGGGCTTAGAAAAACTCCTATCACCAGACTAGTTAATAGATAACCTACTGAACATTAAATTCTTATGTACTCTTTATAATTTTGGAAGACAAATTTACCTTGAGGTAAATTCCATAGGAGTGATTGTAATAAGAAAATAATTTTGGTAGGACAAGGTTTATATGTTATTTAAATACAGCCTAAAGGTGAATGAAATGTATTTTGTTTGTATGATTTTTTTGTCTGAGCATAACAATTTAACTAAAATGTATTTGATGAGCAAATACAGTACAATCCAAAAGTAATGGTGACCATTGAGAGACTATAATCTATCAGCGCTCACTGCTAAAAGAGTCACTTAGGGATGTATCACCATATGAATGTTAGTAGTGGTTCAGTTGGCTATGTTACCTTCCTTTTTTTTAACATGGAAAGATCCATAATGGATATCCGCCCTCCTGGAGCAGAGAGTGAGTTATGTCTGAATCCCACAGACTAAAACCCCACTCTGTAAAACTGCCACTCTAGTTGGGATGGCAGACCGTCAAAACTGCCGCAGGTCCCTATCCAAATTAGGAGACAGTCCTGTGACCATCTCCTCCGTCCGCCGGACCTGTGCAATGGAAAGATGAGTCCCCATCCTATCTTTCCTAGGTCCGGCTACAGTTATGGTACCTCCCTGCTTGAATGCTGTATATAACCCAGCTTATCTCAAAATGGTGATCACAGAAGTATGCCACACATTCATGTGTTACACTTAATCTATAAGAGACGGGTGATGTCCTGCTAGCATTTTCTTTTGCTTTCCCTGTTTAGCTAATCTCTATTGATTACTAGTTTTTGCCCACTGCATTACTCACATTTTCTATATGAAACTTACTTACCCTATGTTATTTTCTGTACCCCTAACAATGTGTATCCAAAATTTCATGATGATTGATTGAGTAATTAGGGCACAAGTCATAAAAAACAAATAAGAGAACCAACTCACATTCACATTTATAATATACTAGCGGGCCCGGCATACGTTGTCCCGCTCTGATTAAAAAAAAATCCCAAATTATATACCAAAACCTTCCTCATGAATCACTTTATCCATTGGTGAAAACCGCAAGAAAATCCGTTCAGTAGTTTTTGAATCTATCGCGAACAGACAGACAGACAGACGCGGTAAGGGACTTTGTTTTATACTATGTAAAGTTAGGATTACAATATCAAAGGAAATCACATTTTCTTTCTTTCTTTCTATCTAATTGTGTACCTACATACTGTTCTAGTCTCTTATGGCAATTACTTGATGCCAAGACTGAATTTAAGAGTATCTCTTTAAAGATTTTAAAAGATAACAGCTACCTTTATTACTGTTACATATATGTTGAAAAGAAATGCACAATAATATAATAAAATCATATGTAAATATCTGTCTGCTTATATAAAAAAAAAAAAATTTTTCCCTTTTTTTTTTTTTTAAAAAAAATTAAAGATTTTTTCCTTTTTTTGTTAAATAAAGGGTTTGTTAAGGAAGTTTTATTATATATTTTTTAAGGATTTTTTTTTTTTCAGGGGGGACAACTCTCCGCCCCTAGTTCATATATATATATTTATTTTTTCACATAAATCTTTATGAATGAATTACAATGAAACTTGTTATTGAGATAGCCTGGAACCTAGAGAAGAATATAGGCTACTTTACATCTTGGACATTCCAAAAAGCACCCTGAAAAAAGCCCGGGATAAAACTAGTGAACAATATTGATTTATAGATTCACATCTGATTTTTTTTTAAATAACATTGTTTCTAAGGTGGTCGGAGCAGCGCACTGTGTCAAGTCTCTGTTTTCCCAACCGGTAGCCATAACTCTACAAAGCGGCAAATTCATCATCAGGGAATACGGCCGATATGTACTGGTACGTATGCTTTGTAACACTCTAGTATTTGTATCAGATTTATTTGTGTTTTTGCGCGTATACACAGATTTACGTTAAAATTAATTAACTTCAAAAACCCTTCACAATGAGTCGGCAAAATATTTTTTGTGAATGAGACGAAGTTTCTGGTGAAGCAAGACAGTATGAGGAAACCATGGCATGATGGTAGAGTATTTTCTAAATATACCTGGCTTCAGCCACCAACCTTTAAGTTGAAAATCAGTCGATTGTCGATAGCTTGCTTATCATCTTGCACCACATCGTCATTTAACATCAGGTGAAGTTGTGGTCAAATGCTATTATCTATGAAGTATTAAAAATGCCCTGTTTGGGTACGGCAGTTCTGCGGAGTCGAATATTTATTACTCTGACTTCTGCTCCTGAGGAATCAATTTTGAGGCTTTTGAATATTTCACCGCAAACTCATTTATTAAGGGTGAAGGGGACAAAGATGGGAACACGTTAAGCTTAGAGAAACCCTCTCTAGTACCACCGTAAGATACATTATAGACGCTTGTTTACAGTTTTTCAACTTGACGGTTACTAGCTTGGTAGCTTTAGAAAATACTCTATGGTGTCATCATGATGTTTGATTCATCGAACGCTCGAGTACTCTTTAAGATTCGAATGCTATCATGAAGTTGCTATTAAACTTGCTAGTAAGTATACAAATTACTGTCTGGTGGTAGAACATGGCAACTTCGTCTGAGTGAATAGCAATTACCGTACACCGGGTTTATCAAAAGATATAGTGGAACGTTCGGTGTGTCGTGTCTCGGGATCAGCTGGGATCTAATAACCAAGTGGGGTGGGAGGCATTTGTATCCCATTATGATATGACCACCATACAATGATTAAGGCGAGTATAGTAGCCGTGTTGGCCCAGTGATTTAACCAGTGAAATATCAATTGTATGGACAAAAAATCCACGTACATTTACCAATTTATCGGTAACGGTGAAGGAAAAAGGAACGGAAAACGTGAAGCTGAGAAATGTTTTTGTAGTACCGCCATACGTGGGAAAATATAGAATTGTGGATTTCTCGGAGTTTGAAAACGCCAATACCTCATGTGCTAAGGTGGTGATTATACACATACCTTCCTAAGGGAAAAGGCTTATAGTCTTGAAATGGGTTTCTTACAGACTAATGTAATGGTCGCCACAACCGGTAATAGAATGCTGATATCGGACTAGTCACTGCTGTTCTTGGATTATACTATGCTTACAATCAGCCATAGTGCCATCATATAAGAAATTGTATTCATCAAAGTGTCTTTCCGTCGCGCTCTAATTCTAAAACTAGGTTCCTCGTCCTAGGCCATAGGGAGCGACCGCAATATACCAGATTGGGTGCTCAAAAACCGCGCAAACCTACTCACTTCTATGATCAAAGTGTACCACGGCGACCTCCAAGCCCTCGCATCGCAGATAGACGACCAGAAAAGACTGTCGGAGAAACTTTACCAAATCTTGGAAACCTACCTCCCGGTTTTGCAATACGGTTGCCATATTTTCCAACGGGTTCCAATGTTGAGCCTTCCGAAGGTATGTACTACTATATTTTTCAAAATTTTATAGGCTTTGACGGTCGACCACAATCTCGTATGATTTTAAAAGTTGATGTGGCTTAAGTAATGTCAACACTAGAAGAACTGACGCTCAATTGTCACTGCCAAAACACGTTTATGAGAGATTAACTTGAGGGTAGCAGCTAGTCGAAAATCAAAATCAATTAAAAATACTTTATTTAATTTAGGCCCTGAGAAGGCGCTTATGAACGTCAATTCTACCACCGGTTCGGACAAACAATGGAGTCATCGACAAGAACCGGCTAGGAAAAATCTGATTTATCTTTTCATGATACCTATTTTTATAAACGAGATTAAAGATTATTATAGAGATTAGCGTCATTGCCAGACGTCACCGACGTTCACGTATTGATCCACTCTATAATAGCCTTTAGACATTAAAACCAGCTTGAACTCACTATCCGGCAAATCGGTAAGGTGCTTTGGGATTTTGTTATAAAACCAAAGACTAATACCTAAAAAATTGTTATCGGTTGTATTGAGCCTTTTTTTTACATAAGGAAATCTCTAACGGATACACCACTCTCCCGGGGGAGAGAATTGGTTATGTCCTTCTCGCACGGACTAAAACCTTATTGTTGCCCACTACCGCCATAACAGGGGACAAGGGATGACAAGACACTCCGCATGTCGCCCTGGCGGCCGGCCCAGTGTTGACGCTGAGCCTCCTGCGGTAAAAGAGAGACATGAGCCTATAACATAGAATGACTAATTTGTTCATGTTTGTAGTTGTTGATATTGTCTTGGTCTTTTATTAAATCCAGCTTATCTATGTTTTTGCGGACATAAATTAGATTATCAAGAATGCATTGGGAGGGCAGACGATTAGTAGAAAGCCTTACTATTATACTGTAAACCCGTCATGTTTTCCTTTGAAGAGAACAAATTCGCAGACACCAACTAGTATCTAATGTACGTAGAGTGAGTGCAAAGGAGGGCTTGGCTCTAGATAACGCGAAGTGTTTATTTACATTTATATCTTAGTACATGTATTTAAACAGTCACTATCTTGCATACATTTCGTAAATAAATATGTATAATGCAATATTTAAAATAAATTCATGGTATTTAGGAGTTAAACTATTTCTAGGTTGAATACGTAAGGACTGAATTCTTAGTATATAATAGACTAGCTTCTGCCCGAGACTTCGTCTGCGTGGAATAGTTACTCTGGACTAACGCTAACACGCAGTGAAAGCTCTAAAAGGGAAAAAAACGATTTTAAAACATTCCTCATTGATGCTCCATTCCTATTGGTTTTAGCGTGATATATAGCCTTCCTCGATAAATAAGCTGTCTAACACTGAAAGATTTTTTTAAATCGGACCAGTAGTTCCTGAGATTAGCGTGTTCAAGCAAACAAACACTTCAGCTTTATAATATCAAGTATAGATATGTAACAATCCCAACAGTGGAATGCAAAATTGTTGCAAAGAATCTATAGACCCTCAAAGAAAGACATTATCTTCAATTTCTTCCTTTTGCTCTTGTACACGCCATGACAGCTAACCCAGTTGATAGTGTGTTCGGATACCACGTCAATAGGCGTAGTTTCGAATCCTAGCAACTGAGTCGGAAAATCTATCCCCAAACACCTGTTGGCGTGTTCCGGCACACACACTTGAGAGTCAGTCCCCTCTAGCATTAGCGTGTTTACCATCTTGACCAGTTCGTCATTTAACATCAGGTAAGATTGCGGACAAAAGCTATTTTTTTTTTTTTTTTTTTTTTTTTTTTTTTTTTTTTTTTTTTTTTTTTTTTTTTTTTTCTTTTTTTTTTTTTTTTTTTTTTTTTTTTTTTTTTTTTTTTTTTTTCTTTTTTTTTTTTTTTTTTTTTTTTTTTTTTTTTATTTTTATTTTTATTTTTTTTTTTTTTTTTTTTTATTTTGTTTTTTTTTTTTTTTTTTTTTTTTTTTTTTTTATTTATATTTTTTTTTTTTTTTTTTTTTTTTTTTTTTTTTTTTTATAAAAAATTTTTTCCTCTCCTTTTTTTTTTTTTTTTTTTTTTCTTTTTTTTTTTTTTTTATTTTTTTTTTTTTTTTCTTTTGTTTTTTTTTTTTAATAAAAAAAAATCGTTTTATTTTTTTTTTTTTATTTTTTTGGGGTTATTATTTTTTTTTTAAATATTTTTTATTATTTATATATTTTTTTATTAAAAAAATAATCCCCTTATTAATATAATTTTTTATCTTAAATAAAATATTTTTTCCTTCTCCTCTTTTTCTCCAATCATTTTTTCCCCTTTTGTCTTTTAAAATTTTTAAATTCTTATATATCAAAAATACCTCTATTAACCTATAAAGTAAAAAAAAAATGTGTTTTTGGTTCTCTTCTTCGACAAACATACAGTTTCAATAGGGTTATACGATATTTCTTAATTTGTATACATTCACCCGATACTGTACCCCTAGATACACAAGTAGTCTTTTATGTTTGTTTACCAGAGCGCTACGTCAATATACATGGAGTCAATGCAAATATTGGAGCACTGCCGTAAGAGTAAAGGAGTATTGGGTGGCATCATTCTTTACAATAACAAGTAATTTCTTATTATAATTCGTATTTATTCATTTGTACGTATTTATTCGGATTATATTGCATTTACGTTTTTGAACTGCATCTTTATGGATGAGTAATCTTAAAAAAAAATTGTTACATTTAACGTAGACAATTATTAAAAATGTGGCATTTTGAAAACAATTTGAATTTCAATTAATTTTTATTCTTCTTTGATTAATTAAATTGTTGCGCTTCCTTTCTAAATTAAAATTATATTAAACAAAATTATATCCAAAAATGTTCGATTTACGATGTTTTTGTTCACTATCATCTAATAATGTAAGAATTAAAACAACAAATCTAACTTATAAATGTTAGCCGTCGTCAGGTTTCCAACTTAGAAAAATGGCGTACCAACATAGTATCATAAGGTCACATAGATATCTTGTTCTTCACTTGCCCTAACCTATGTTTTCCCTGCAATGATATCCCCCTCCATGGAATTTCTCGTCCCATTTGTAAGAGAACTCCTTACCCTAGCCTTCTCCCCTTATATCAATCTTATAATAATTAAGGGAAATTTGTAATCAGGCATTAGCAGGCTTCCATGAGACAGGCATTGCCTAGTTTGGGGCCATAGTTAAGGCTATATTATGTAAAATATTGTAGTAAATAAAGATATTTTTATTTGTTGTATTTGTATAAGTTCTAATCTTATAAATATCGTGTAATAAAATTAAACTCTCATTATAATATATAATATGATATTGTAATATTATCTATCTATGATATATAATATAGTATATTGTATATCTTTCCACTTGAATACTCTTGTTACTTGGTTTACTGCACTCATCACATGACACTGGCTGAATTGTGGATAAAAACCACAGGCGTCAAAAGACTGAACCACTTATTCAAATCGAAAGCACTTTATTAAATTTAGGATTTGAGAAGGCGCTTATGAACTTCAAAACTACCACCAGTTCGGACAAACAGCCCAGTCATCCAGAAGAACCGGCAAGAAACTTGATGTGGTTTATCTCTCATGTTATATATTTTTACAAGACATAGATAGCCTACATTCGTTTTTAGTATATGCACAGATAGGGCTGTCATTTCCATCGTCGCCATCGTTCGCATATTGATCCACCCTATAAATAGCCTTTAGAGATTAAAACACACTTGACATTGTGCTAGAACTCACTATCGGGCAAATTGATAATGTGCTTTGGGAATTTGTTATAAAACCTAACATTATTATCCAAAAAACGGGAGCCTGAAACATGGAATGACCAATTTATTGCTGTTTCTAGTATTAAAATTTTAGTTGGTCTTTTACTAAATACAGTTAAATTAAATCATCAATATTCTGGCCGGTTATCATTAAATCAAACCGCTTACAGGATCATATCAACTCAGCTGCCTCCAGGTTTGACGTCATATTTAACGGTCGTTGATCCTTACCGCATAAAGTCACCGGCAGAGTCTTTAGAAACTGAGACACCTCTGCCACTCGGAGCGCAACTTCTCGTGGTATACGTCGGAAAGAAAATGTACGACAGCCTGAAGAAACAGGTGGAGAAACTTCAACAGTTCACTCAGAATGGGGACGAGATGATTGCTAAATTTAAAAAGGTAAGCCAAAAAAGGGGAATGCTTAAACCAGGGATTCCCAAAGTGGTCGATATCGATCGGTCGAAAAATCGATCCCTATTAAATAAGACAAGTTCTTATTTGAAACTTCCAAAATGCTGTTTACCTAAGTTGTGTTATATGTACCAATTTGTTATAAAAATTTGTTTTTTTTTTGGCGACTAGTATTCTCGATTATTACTGCCATTGTCGAGTACACATAATAGTATTTCTTAGTAATAGTAATATAGTAGTGTCTTGCGATGATTTCAACGTTTTAACAAGGTGGTGGCCCTCTTATTAGAACTTTTCCAAGGAATTTTTTGTCATTTCGAAATTCTTGCTCCGTGGTATTATTTCCCATCCACTTCACTTATGCACAATAACCGAACTATAATATGTAAAATGCCATCAATGTTACAAAATATAGAGTAAAATAACACAAGATTATAAATAAAATATAAAAGCAACTAAATTATGCGGACTAATATTTTAGTAGGAAGTATCATTGTTGTACTTTTAAAAAAGTCAACAAGTCGATAAATACACAAGTTCGTATAAATTTTGAAAAAGTAGTCTCTTGCCCAAAATAGTTTGGGAATCCGTGGTTTAAAGCATTTTGAACGTGCTGGTTCTATTGAACAATACGATTAAGTCATTGAAATAAATTAATAAAGTCTATGAATGATTACGCTACCCATTATTTGCTACTGCGAATTTATTCGTGACTAGCTGTGCCCGCGACTCCGTCCGCGGGGAAACTAATATAAAAAGCATTGAGTAATAAAATCATCTGAATGTATTAAGTCCATTTACTTATCTACATTTCTCTCGTACTTATGTCGTCGCGCCGTCATTAAAATTTCAATAACCTTTTAATATAGTGAACCGATTTTAATGAAACCAAGACTAAATATTACTTGAGGATATGCTTTATGATGGTGAGGTTTTATAGTGAACGTAGTACTTTAGTAGTGATGCGTGTTCAAACAAAGAGACAGACAGACATTTCTAAAAACGATTGAAATGTATTTTACTACTTATTCCTAGATTCCTGCAACATTTTTTTTTTCACAAAAATGTAAGAATTACAGACACGTTAGATTTACATTCTTTTTATATGTATAGATTAATTCTAGAATGATCCACACATTTCTTGAATGTTAGGCAGTTGTGTATTTTATTGTACAGGTTGTAAAAAATATATTACCTTGCGAAACAATATGAGGAATCACTATTAAGTGTGTAAAGAGTATTATAAACCATTTGTGATTTACAAGAATGATTAATCCTGCCACTTGATACTTATTTCATTAATTTTATTACAGAATCAAGAAATCGAAAGAGAAAAACAGCGCGAATTCCCACAAACCGGCATGAAGAGGGATAAATCACTTCTATTCACAGCGGTGCCTGAAGAAGATCACACGATGATATCACCACCAAACAAAGAAGAACACCCTTTCGACAAAGAACGCAAGCCTTCCACCATGCCCGACGTCGTACCGTTCACAAACAAACCACGGCAAAGGCCGAACAAGTTGTCGTTGAGCTTCAAAACTCAGAAGTCGCTCGACGAAGACGCTAAAGAGAATGACAAGGTCTTCACGGGCCAAACGAGCGTATGCTCCACACCCATGGTCGAATACAAACGCCTCCACGGGAATATGCTGTCCATCTGCCAGAATCCGGACACCCAGACCCAAGAGAAACCTGTCAGCGAACCGGACGTACTGAAGAATATAGAAAATTGTACGAAAATGAACTTGGAAAACGAGAAACGTGACAACAAAATCGTCTTAGATATGAACTGCATCGCTGATCACTATATAAACAAACCGGAGCCGATGAGGAAGTTGGCAAGCGTCACTGACATACAAGAGACGTTTAAAAATATAACCTACAGGGCAACGTCCAAGTTTAAGCTCCGGAGATCAAAAATGCCTTTAAATGATGACATGTCACCATCTCCGGAGCACGAACTTCACAAAAGTCACAGTACGATGACCATAAGCGACCCCCTATTTCCAGTATTTCGAAACGATGGAGTTGCTATATCAGAATCCCTCTTTAACCAATATCTGGAACATCATTACTCGAAGATAAAACAAGAATCGAAGGAAGATAATATGTTCACATTCAACATGAAGTTGTGCGAACAAGAGAAATTTGAAGACTTTGACTCTGAGTTGAATAGGTCACCTCAAAGGACTCCAAAGAAAATTGCAAAGGACACCGCGAAGACTGTATCAACTGACCAATCCAGACGAAAATCTCTCTCGCTCCCTTTGAAGTCATTATCGGAGAGTTCAGATTCACAGATTGGTTCTGATTCGGAAACGAGTCTAAAAAAGAAGCTGACTGGAGTGCAGTTGACTCCGTTGATGGAGAAATTAAGTCATTTAGCTTTCTCTGACAAGTCGAGTGGGTATAGCAGTAGAGTGATGACTCCATTGGAACTTAGAGAGTTCCTGACGCCTGCTGCTGAGCGGCAAATCACTTTTTCTGATAAGTATGTTTTTTGAAGTTATACTTCTTTAGGCGCGTTATGAAAAAATGATGAGAGTGAAATTTTAATTTTTGTGACACAAAATTAACAGTATGAAGCTGTCTGCTTAACCCCCCCTTTTATTTCCAAAAAAAAGCTACCAACAAAATAGAAATTGAACCTCGATATTAGTCGCGCGTGTTGGTACGCGTGTTTCGTCCTTCGTTTTTTTTTCTACAAACGTAGATTAAGGCGAAAGATAAAATTTTTGAACAGATTGTTATCTTGTTACGCCAAAGAAGTATAACTTCTAACGCGTGTACATAAGTACACACACACTTTTTTTTTTTTTTTGTCAACCAATCTTCTAGTTCATTACTTTCTTTCCAGAGCTTCTGTGGTATCTCAGAATTTAATGCTCCGCGGTATTGTATTCCATCCATTTCACTTATACGCAATAACCGGAATTATATTACGTAAAATAACACAAGATTGTAAATAACATTTAAAAAGTACAATATGACAGACTAAAATCCCGGCATAAATTCCATATAGTATTTTCTGGTGCTTAACTATTTAAAGTTATGAATGAAAACGTTTTTTTAATTGACTACGCTATTGGCCTAATAAGGCCTTAACAGCTTCACCGGACTACTAAGACGAGCGCTTAAGGTACTCAGCCGTTTTAATTTTGACAACTAGCTCAAGAGTGCACGGCACACCTCGGCTCGGCTTAGTTTATGCAATTCGCGACCAAACTTTTTTGGGAAATCCCTTATGGATACACCACCCTCTCGGGGAGAGAGTGCGTTATGTCCGATACGCACGGACCATAACCACACGGTGTACGTCTTCCGCTATAGTTGGGGCGGCACGAGATCTCTATAGACTTCATCATGCCGCCCCAGCAGCAAAAGCGCCGCCGCCGGGCCCTGTCTTGTTAGGTCCCTTCCGTAGGTCCGGCTACGGCGGCGGGAGGACGTGCGTAAACTGTCGCCTCCTCCTACCGGTTCTTCTTTGGCAGAGAGGGTCGCTTCGAGGGTCCTCCTCGCGGACCCTCTCCGCCGCCTCCTTCTGCGAAACGACTTCCTCGCAGAAGGAGGCCTTAGCATTCCACGCATCCAGAGAGGCCCTGTCCTACCGCCGCAGCCAAAGTACGACGCTGTCTGAACTAATTCAGATCGATATGGGAAAAAATGAAACCTTTCCACTTCCATTTGTAAGCATGTCTGCTTGCACGTGCGTGTAGATGATATGTGTAACATTACAGTAATGAAAGATTTTGTGTTACTGGATTCGCGCGAGCAGCGTCCTCAAGGGCTCCACGCCGAGGGAACGGACCTAGGCTTGAGCTGCTGCCGAGGGTGGATTAAAAACTATATACATCGAACAGTATTCGATGTTTTGTGAATCAAATGAAATATTTAATGTATCTCTATAGTTTCATCTGGTACTCGCAAGGGATTACTTTAGATTTGGACAAGGACTATTAACTTGATTTACACTATGTTGTTACCATTGATGTCATTTGTCAATTTTCATGCATTCTCTGACGCTTCCGATATATACAACTTTTTTTTTCGAAGCAAAGTATCGACTACCCTATAACAGATACTTTGAACCAACTTTCATTTTAACTACCCTGATATCTTGTCTTTTTGGAATTCATTATAAATTATTATGACTTCCTTTATTTAAACTCAAAGTCAGGTTTGTGAATACTAGTTGATTTTCTTAGTGACTAAGCCTCAAATAGGAATTTAGTCACAGTAATCACTTACCATTAGATGAAATGCACACCTGTTTGTTTTCAAGACAAAATACTAATTCGTTTAAACTTTCCTAGGCCGAAGACTCAACGTCAAGATTCAGAAAGCGATTCAGATTCTGATGCGGAATTGGATCTCCTTCCCGAATACAGCAAACACTCCGTAAAATGTGCACTGTTCGTCAGCGGTTTGCACAACATGGCGCTTTTAGCACTACTCGACACCGACGCGGCAAATGACGTGGATACTATCAACAATCTTGTGAGTGTATTTTATATTAAATTAAATACAAGTAAGTAAAATGAATGTTGCCTTCTGGAATATTTTATCTCGAATACGAAACGGGTGAACTTGGAGATGAAAATTTGTACGAGGAAGTAATCATTTCTCAAATTAGAGTTATTCAAATTCATCATACTTGTAATAAGGAATAATGTTTTTGAGTTCCTAATCATTAACTGTAAGATTATTAAAAAAAATTGATATGAGAAATGACTGTCGGTATGCAATATTTTATCAAAATTATTACATACTAGCCTCTACCCGCGACTTCGTCCGCGTGGAAAAGTTACTTTGGGCTAACGCTAACACGCAGCGGAAGATCTCAAGAGGAAAGAACCCCGATTTTCAAACATTTGTTATTGATACTCCGCTCCTATTGGTCTTAGCGTGATGATATATAGCCTATAACCTTCCTCGGTAAATGACCTATATAACACTGAAAGAATTTTTCAAATCGGACCAGTAGTTCCTGAGATTACCCCTTACAATGTCACAAACTTTACCTCTTTATAATATTAGTATAGATTAACTTAATTAATATTTCAAATGGCCTGCCTTTAATATAATGAAGAAAATATCCTATTAATGCTCATGAACAGTGAAGGTTACTTAAACTCGTTTAATTCCAGTGGGAGACCTCACTTAATGCTTTGGGACCCATAGAACAGAAATGTATAGAACCACTTGCCGCTGGTACCGATGTGAACGATTACAGCTATCTGACACTGGATCCTGACTGGGGCACTGTACAGAAGGGTGGTCCATGGGCAGCTCTCGACATAGCTACCATGGGGTTCATCCACAACGAGTTTACAGAGGACCCGGAGCTTTCAGAATTCATACTAAGGTATGTTAAATAAAACATAATGGTTCTATTTTGTAATAAAGTTAAAAAATCATATAGTACAATAATCTAAAAGAGGAATTTAGTAAATTAGTTTTGTATCCTAAAGGGAACACTGCTTGAATGTGAAAATGCTTAAATGATGGAAAGAATTTTTAATATTCTTTAGTCTGTAGCAATTGGCAAACAAATTAGCGGATTTCTCAATTTGATAATAGGAATAAAAACAGTGACCGTTGATAGTTTGTTACAATTTATTATCTCATAACGTATATCATACTATATATATATACTATATATATATATATATATATATTATATATATATATATATATATATATATATATATATATATATATATATAACAGCGGACCGCGGACGTTGTCCTGCCTTGAAAACAAAAAAAATCCTAAAAATCGATCCCACCCCCCCCCCCCCGGTCCAATTGTGAATCTAAACCATTCTCGAATCTCCACGAACACACACAAAAAATTTCATCAAAATCGGTCCAGTCGTTTAGGAGGAGTTTAGTCACATACACACGCACACAAGAAATATATATATTAAGATATATATTATACTCATAACTCATCTCATAATGGATTTACCATCAGTGGCAATTTATGAAGTGAAATTTCTTTGGGTAAGACAAAAGCAAAAAAACTACAGTAACGTTTTAACCATAAAATGTGTGTGTTCTTAATTTTTACTCAGAAAATCATATTACATGTGGAGTATATTATACAAGTTTATAAAAAAATCGCAGAACCTGCGACCTCATCTACTTCGTTTAAAATTTTAACAATATATTTTATGCACAGAAGGAAAAACATATGCACCACACTGCTTATTCCACTTCTCTATGGCAAGAAAACACACATCGCTAAATGCAGAGGGTTTCCAAAATTGCAATTTTTTTAAATTTTAGTATCTCAATATATTGAATTATCAAGAGATTCAAGCTATCATAATAATTTTTATTTTGAAGTTTGATTGAGAATCTGTCCAAGAGTTTTAAGTGATGCACGCACAAGTGTAGACCTCTCCTACCATTGTATTTATATAGAAAATAAAACATAGTTTGTAAATGGCTTAAAGTGAAGTTTTCCAAAATAACATGTGGTATAAAGAATTTGTCTTTCTAAATATCATATTAAAAAGCGAGTGGATTTGTGCACTTCATTTATTTTCTATATTGTATGGTTGCCTCAAGCTACTTGGCATACACCTAAAAGTAAATACACTTTATTTTTAACTTAGATTTATGTTTCATTTTTGAGATAGTATGCATTAAAAGGTAAAAGCTCAAGTTTTGTGACATAAACATATACTTTCTCAAAAAAAAAATAGAATTATATTATGATATAATATTCGTAGTAAAACTATTCGATATTTGTTGATCTCCAAAGAAGTTTCACTCCTGTCATATATAATAATAATCAAAGTTGAATGCGCCATTTTTATTTCTATATATGATACTAGCGGGCCCGGCTAACGTTGTCCCGCCCTGATTACCCCCCGCAACCCCCCTTGTGGGTGGAATTTCGTAAAATCCGTTCTTAGCTGACCTCTACTCGGCGAAAGGAATATTCCTACCATATTTCAAGTCGCTACGCCTTATGGTTCCAGAGATATCGTGATGAGTCAATATGTAGGTGGGAATCTCTAATATTATATGATATTACGTTGTACATATGATGACTGTATTTATTTTTATTCCCTTCTTTTCACATGTTCCTATTTTTATTATTCTTATAAAATCTACAGGAGCGATGAGAGCGTGGTGTTAGGTGTATCCTGTGGAGGCGCTCAGATCTATTACCAAGAGAACGGACACAGGCTGCCGGGTCCTCCTGCACCTTCAGATGCACTCGCCGCCGCTCCTCTGAGGGCCAGGCGACGGCTACACAGGGATCACTCTACTCTGCTCTTGTAAAGTCGACAAGGGCACTTATACACTCTCACAAACACACTTGTGGAAGCATTCGTACGGACAGATGAGACACAGAAGATCCAGGCAACCAAAAACAAGTATGTTGGTTGATTGATCACCTTGTATCATTTAACTTGGTTAAAAAAACAATACCAAGTATAGCGAGAGTGAAGCAATGTAAGATAGGGTGAGAGCAAGCAAAAATGCCATACACTCTAATCGTGATGTACAGAAGGCCACCTATGTACTCTAGTGGACACACCTTGTGGCAGCTCTCATGAGTCTAGGAGCTTACAATAGAGCCAGGCAACCACATACAATTATGTGGGTTGATTGCTCACCTCGTATGTTAAACTTGGGTAAAAAAAACAGGAGAGTGAAGTGATGTAAGGGAAAGCAAAAGAAGGTGAAAGTACCATACACTTCATCTACACGATGTTTAGAGTATGGATCCTGAGTAAGAAATAGTAGACTTTAGAGTTCCAATGATTTATACTGTTCGAAGTAATTAATTTAGTTAGATGTTTCAAGTGATGATCATTCAGTAAGAATTTGTAAACTTACAATGAACCCAAGCTTTCTATATATAAAACAAGATCCTGATAGAATCATAATACGACAGTAGCTGACTAGTTTATCACCATTTTCAAGCTAACGATATGTTTCCGGGGTAAAAGTTTATTTGAATACCTGCATTTTCTAATGAATCTACTGTTATAGTTCGACGCTAAAGGTTAAAAACTTTAATTATAATATGATTAGACAATAGTCTACATCGTTGAAAAATACTCTAGAGCAGCTATACTCAACCTGCGGCCCGACGGGTCTTTGTAGTCGGCCGACCCGATTATACTTTTTTTTCAATTATTTTAAATTTCGTGTCCATCGGAATAAAGTATGAGCACACTGAGTAAATTAAATATATCCCAAACAATCCGACCGCAATGCGTTCCTTAGTGTACGGCCTGAGTAAATCTGCGTTTGGCCGGGCGTACAACCACTCTTTCAGGTGGTAGAGCCACGCTGAAGCTATTACTGGTTTCAGCATGAATGGGTCGGCTCGCCCGGGGTAGTACCTCGTTGAAAACCGACGTGAAGTAACAGTGCTTACATTGTTGCGTTTCGTTCGGTCAGTGAGAGTGCCGGATAACCCTCCTTCCCCCCTTCCCCTCCCCCAAATACAGGGTGGCACTTGCAACTCTACTGGTGTTGCAAGTGTCTATGGACGGTGATGTTCACTTAACATCAAGTGACCCACCTGTTCGTTTGCCTCGTATGATATTAAAAAAAGAAAACTCAAGACACCTACGTGTTAATGTTAATGACACGAACGCCGTACGCCCCGCTAAGCTCGACGCTCGATTTAAGCGTCCACTCTGGCCGTAAACTTATGATATAAGGGTTATACCAAGCTTACTTTATTGGACAACCATTTTTCACTACATTAACACGTTGTTAATTTGAAATAACGTTTTTTTTATTTAATACCTAAATATTTGTAGTTTGCGGTCCGCGACACCATGAGTGAAACATCTTTTTGGCCCGTTTAAAAAAAAGGTTGAGTACCACTGCACTAGAGTTATTCAATAAGAATTGTATAGGTGGAAAAGTGTTAGACAGATGTGTATTATTGGCACTTTGAATGCTTAACCAACGTGTGTTTAACGAATTTTGTTGGTTCAGTATCAACAAGCACTTGTGTGCATTATTTTTTTGCATTTCATAGAGACTCTAACAACTGTGACATAAAACTATGCAATGAATAATGACAAGTAATCAATAAATTGCAAGTAAACACAAGAAAAATAGATTCTTTGGATAGGCTATATAATACTTTTGCCATCAAATGACACGTAAGGAAAACCACTGAGACATACGAAATCATAATAGAAAATGAAATATACTAGAAGATTCTAAATTAGCACCACCACATATTATGGATCTTATAGACTACTTTATGTCAAAGGTTATCAATGTTATGAGACTACTCAATGAAGTTAATCAAAATTAATATTCATACATATATACGTAAAATTTGGAGTTCAAAGTTCTATCGACATCGTTCAGTCTGAAGACCGATTCAAAGAATGTATCGTGGAAGTATTTGACACATCGCAAAGACTAAACACTCTCTTGACGAAATTTGAAATGAAATCTTATAAACCAGTGCAATATTTTGATAAACGGTCGCAATGTTCCTGCGTTCGTGCGATGCATAAAGAATAAAAAAATGCTCTATTTTTAATTGGTAAAAAAAAATCAAAATTTAGACAAAAAATATGACAGTTTTAACCAATTAAAAAATAAATTACCGAGGCAAGTCACAACGAAATATGATTTTTATATTCTTCTTACTATTTCGATCTTGTATTTTTGCATTTTATTATGTAAGCAGGATTCATTGCGTAATTTAACTCATGTTTAATAACTTTAAAAAATATAACAATATATAGAGATTTCTTAAAAGTAGGAAAGTGCTGTGTAGCATGTTTGTTTCTAGCTCACATAATTCTTGCCATTAGTGTATAAGTTTTTGGCCATGTCTGTAGTTTAATATAAGCACTATAAAATTAGTAGATCTTGCCATTATTTGTAATTTATGAAGAGATTTCTAGATGTTAATTAGCATCCTTTAAATATCTCAACCACCGCGCCAATAATGACTTTATACACTGGCCCTTCAGCGGCTGCGTAAATATTAGTTTTTATAAATGTTTAATTATCTTTCGATTATCTCGCTTGAAAAGCACTAAATCGGACATACAGTTACTAGTAAACTTAAAATCTTATCCCCAAGTTCTTAAATTATTTTTTATGACTATTTAAGTTTAGTTTGTATACGCAACCCCGGATCTACCCAATTTTTTCGAACCGAGGCATAACTTGGTAGTGGCGCCACTCTCTCAACTGTTTGAGATATATCGCTTAGAAGAAAAATCACAATTTTAGTAGAAAGACGTGAATCGAAAGTCGTTACATTTCCAAATCAGCTAAATCCAATTTTAATCGTTCATGTGACATGTTGATTTTTCTTTGTCTCGCGGTTTGCTGCAGTACCCCCTCCAGATCCGAGGCTGTTATTACGTTGCTAGAGCAAGCATTATTTTTAACTCTTAAATCAAACCACTCATGAAGACACGCTGACAAATTGAAGATTGAACTATTAAGTTAACGTTTTAAAACTGGTATAAAAAAAAATCGATCTGGCTACGCCATTGGCCTGGCGGGCCTTCACAACTTCACCGTACTAATCTAATATTTTTTAAATCTAATTTCTATAGGACAGATTCTGCAGATTTTGAAAGATTACTTTTTATATGTTCTTTATTATGGCAAGACGTTATTAACACATCTGCCAATGTCTTATTTTAGAAGTACGTGGTACCTTTTTTAGTATTTCCCGCGCTTATCTTAACATTTACGTTTCAAAGCAGTATTATAAATACATTCCTTTTTTAAATAAATCATTCCTTCTCGTAGCTTTAATAAAATGTTATATTTGCCAACAATTTCATAACGCGTCCATGTATTGCCGACTTTGTATTATATTGGTTTTGTATTATTTTGTTATTGTTTTTTTGTTATATTTAGTACATAAATTAAAGTTTTACATTACATTTTAGTGTTAAGTCGCCATAAATAGTGCCAATACACTTGTGGTATGTATCTAATTTATAATAACTATACATATACATAATATATATGTCTTTATAAGAATTTTAATAAAAACTTAATAGTGAAATGTTGTTTTAAATACTGTGAGATACCCAAAAGGAACTGCAAACAAGCATATATATTGCAAAAGAATCACACGTTTTATCAAGGTCTTCAATATGAATATTATATTGCAATCTTTTAAGATGATAATATATTAAATTACGCATTGTAATATGATGTACGTGTAATATATAGTGAACTAGCGGGCCCGGCAGACGTTGTCCCACCCTGATTATAAAAAAAATCATTGACAAATTATATACCAAAACGTTCCTCATGAATCACTTTATCCGCTGGCGAAAACCGTATGAAAATCCGTTCAGTAGTTTTTGAGTTTATCGCGAACAGACAGACAGACAGACGCGGTAGGGGACTTTATTTTATACTATGTAATGATAATATTAAATGTCTTACCGTCTTATTAATTTTAAAAATAATTAAAAAACATGTCCTCTTGAACAATTTAAAGTCCTCATTAGTTGTAACATTTTCGGCGATTGATTTTTTTTTAAATACTTGATAGGTTTTAGCGTTTTGATCACAATCTCATCTGATGGTAAATGACTATGCTGTTTAACATAATGATACTGATGATAAACACACTTAACCTAGAGTGAAACTGGCTCTCAAGTACAGCTGCCGGAACACACCAACAGGCGCTTGGCGACAGATTTTCAACTTGATGGTGGTAGCTACACAGCCGGAGCTTCACCTCCTCCCCCTCCCCTCCCCTTCCCCCAAACACAGGCTGGCAACCCACTTGCAATTCCCCGGCTGTTGCTAGTGTCTATGGATGGTGATGATCACTTAACATCAGGTGACCCACACGTTCGTTTGCCACCTAGGATATAAAAAACGCGGGCTTAGAGAAAGTCCTGCTGCCATGTTGAAATTGTTCAAGTCCTATCGATCGATGGTTTTGGGGATTCCCCTTCAAACTTTCAAAACGTAACACAAAATCTATTTCTACATTCAGATTCAAAATTATGCAATTTAGGACTTGGAAAAGACGCTTATGAACGTCAAAACTACCGGATTCGAACAAACAACCCAGCCATCGAGAAGAACCGGCAGAAAACTCGATACGATTTATCTTTTTAACATACATATATTTAAAATACATTAATCGACTTTACAACAATGGATGCACAGAGATTAGTTAGTTCCAGACATAACCATAGTTCACATATACCTAATTTATTCAAAATAGCCTTTTGAAACCAAAATGCGCTTGACATGGCGTTTAACCTTACAGTCCGGCAAAAATACTTTGAAACTTTGTTGCAAAACCTAATACCGTAACCTTAAAAACTGTTACTGGTATTACCGAGTCTGAAACATGACCAGTTTGTCACAGTTTCTAGTATTAAATCATGCTGGTCTTTCACGAAATCCAGCTATTGAAAGTTTTTGGTCTTATCTGTGTATTGTTACGTCATCCGATATACCAGTTGCAATGCGCTACATAAATATATTCTTTTGCAATATATATTTACGATTACCCAATTAAATTAAAGAATCTACTTCAAGAGTGTATTTTTTCGTCACCGACTTAAAGAATGAACAATTTGCCGAGAGTCAAAGTTATATACTCAATATGCGGAATGTTGGTATTTAGGCATAACTTTATAATATAGATTAAAATTACAATATAATTGCTGACCAGGTTTAAGTTAATTTTTGAGTGCGTGATTACAAAAGGTTAATTTTTTTTTCCTATATATCAATATAATTTAAAGTATTTATTAAATACTTTTAGGTTATATGTTACATATTTTATTTGAATCCTCAGATTCGATTGTACGAGTCACCCTTAAAGAACAGTAACAATAAACATGTAGGCAACTTCGTAGTTCATTGTACAATTAAATGATCATTTCAAAATTTTATCAGTATATTTTCATTACAAAAATATTGATACTCTTTTTAAAATGTTCCTGTTAATACGATCACGCCCGTCATGGCGTATGATGACGTCACACCTTTATAAACAATAGTAATTTTCTTCGGTATGAATATAGCGAAGTGTAAATGTCGGAGCAATGTTTCGAACGCTGTGACGTCGCGCGCTGTTTGCCATTTTTGTGTGTGTATGACAAGATTTTTTATTATCAAAAATCTATATAGAACATGTAAACAAAAATAACTGAATACAAACGTATTCAGTCTTTGCATATTATAAATGTCTAAAAAACGTCGTTTATTATAGAGTTGTAACTCTACTGTATTTAACGTATAGGGAAAGAATATTCAAAGTAAATGTACAAATTTGTCGAACGAAACTTACAACGGAAATTATTTTATTAAAGGCCAGGTTTTTTGTATAAAAAAAAATCTAATGAGCGGCAAATAATCCAAACTTAGTCAGCGACGACGTTTTGCGAAAGGATAACGGAATAGTGAGAGGTGGGACAGAACTAAAACCAATGAATTAGTACATAAACCATAAATGATATTAATAAAAACTATTGTTTATTATCAACAAGTCGCTCACAAATTAGATCTACAGCTAAAAGTAATGTGTGCATGTCAAACTGTATACATATACATTCGATACATAGAATATACGTTATCTATAATAATAAAATTATGTAAACTACCGTCTCGTAATGCAATGTGTTGAATATATTGCCAGAGCTAAAAAAAATTCGGTCAACTTTTTTTTTTTTGCGTTTTTTTTTTCAAGTCAGAAGATAAAGAATATGATCAATTTTGCTCGAGACTTCTCTCTTCAATGTCTTGAAAGCTTGGGCTTCCCAAAAATCGTGTACTACACGATCATATTCTTTTCGCTTCGACAAGTGGCGCCCTCTGGGCCGGTCCCGGAAATTTTCGACCGCCATTTCACAACGTCTTTCTCTTTCTTTCAATATTTGAACATTTTTTTCAAAACTTCGAACACAGTTTACGTTTCAAGGAACTTCATCCTTTACTTCTTGTTTCAATACCTTTTCAAACAAACAAAATTAATATTAGAGACTTAAGTGTTAAAACTTTATTTACGAACTAATCTTATTACATTATAGGGGCATCCCCTAAATTAAAATGAGGCCTTACGGGCCAGTTTTACACTCTAGCCTTACAAACTAAGAATAAACCCCTTATTATTATTTAAGAAAAAACCCCTCTTTAGTAAAGTTAGCCGGGCTGTCCGCGTAGTTTGTAATGTTTACAATATTATCTCTGGTTAAAAATAATTAATTAATACAACAAGGAAAAAAAATCTGCCCTAAAACACACAACACACAGGTACAGTTTAAATGCAATACAAGGCCCAGTGGAGAAGACAATTTTAATATTTTTTTTCTATAGTACCAGTACAAAACTAACTTAAATCTATTCTCGTAGTGTTGACCGTCGCGAACTTACTAATAACGACCTGCAAATTTAAACAGCAGTGTAACAATTATATTATCATTATAATAATTATGACATTAACAATCGTGGGAATGATGATGACACGTACATTTTCATAAATTTATTCATTTAAGGAATACATTTATGAAAATAAATTTTGATGTAGCACAAAAACTTAAAAGCTAGGACAGGGTGACCACACTGTTTAGGAAATTAATGTTTCGTATATTACAAGGAAGAGACGCGGTTTTTCCTAAAATATTTGTTATCCTACTTGACCACACATGCACACTAGAGTTAAGAAGAGCTGTGTTTATAAATGGTATAAAATAGTACACTTAACAAGAAGACAGTCGAAATTTCCAGAACACACCAATGAGTGGTAGCATATTTCCTATTTGAAAATGTCCAAGCTATTGTTCATTTTTGTCTTATTGAATTGAACTAAGTATTGCAAAAATCTACGTTACCCCTGGATGTATTTTACTGAAAAGCTTTTATTGAAAAAGAAATAGTATGATGATAATACATCTCTTTTTTGTCAAAATATCAAGTGGCCAAAAGGACATGTCAGGCAAAAATGGCTTGGCACAGAACTTTTTTTTTGGACAACTTCGCTTTTTTGTATGAATTTCGTAATATTTTCTATACGTGTACAAAATGAAAAGGACAATGAAAAAATATCAATTTTCAGAAAATATTATCATAAATGAAGGGTCTCTACCCACGAACAGCTCTCTCTTCAAAATGAAACGACTCAAACGCCATCTATTCTAAATTGATTGCATTCGTTCAGAAAACTACACACATAGTTTACGTACAACTCAAAGGTTCATCGCAAGCGGACGAATGTTAATGAAATGCATAGGAGACAACAAATAAAACGTCCAGTTTTATATACATCGATTAGTAAGCAGATTTCATAGAAGAAAAACCACGAAATATCCACAAATAATATAATACAAATAAATCCTTAATTTCTTTAAAAGTATGATTACCCTGTTACAGGAATAACTAAAAATATTCAGATACAATTTGTGGATGCATATAGTCTGTTGTACTAATTCCTTCATTGATCAATCATCCACACAGAGTGATTTATTCATCGTATTATGAAATGAATCAATGATATAATCTTTGGCAAGACGTATTCGCGGTTATTTCAATTCAAGGGAAAACTTTTTACACTTAAGATAACAATACAATTAATTTATTATTTTTGTTTGTTTAAAAAATTGTTTTTCTAATAGGTACAGCTAAAACTATATCATTTCAAGCACACTTTCAACGTTCAACCTTTTTAGGTTATAAAAACGAACATATTCAAATTGAATTTACCCATCTAATATTAACTTATATTTTATTGAGCGACACCAAAAATAAAATACACACACATTGCACGTAAATAAAATCATATTTTTTTTTTACAAATTTACTCTTTTTATCTCTATGGCTAGACTGTCGTATTTATAATATAGCTACTGTATATTAGACTTACATAATTACAATAGAAAAACAAACAATGGATACATTGTTTGTTCCTGTCCACTAAGTATGTCTGCCTGTCTGTGTTATAACAATTGTCACAGTAGGAATGAAACTTTTAAAACAAGCTCAATCACGATTTCAATTTGAATAATGAAATCAATTAAATGAAACTTTGCAACTTAATAGGTGTCGACAAATATTCAACTATCGATCGGGTCAAAGTATAGAAATAAGAACAGAAGTGTCACACGGATGAATTAGACAGAAATCCAATATCCATAGGCATTTGCCGTGACAAGGTTTAGGCCCTACTATAGGCACTGTGGTACAGCAACACCAAGCAAACTCAGCAATTAGTTCTCGTCGCGGCCCTGCCTTCACATCATTTGCTCTCCTATATAACTGGAAATTAGACACGCATCATTACAAAGAGAAAAAAAAAACCTATATCTTCATTCCATCCTCTGATGTTAGTAGTTCATTGTTATTTTCTACAGCATATTTAAACCAACATCACGATCATCCGTTTAATAATACAAATGTACTACTATATACCGCATGAATGGTTAAAGAGTTGCAATATTCACAGAGGTTACTGAGTACTCGTTTCTGTTTCTGAATCAATTAAAAAAATAGATGCTTAATGTTTGATCTAATTATCTAAAGAACTATTAAAATTATAGTCAATCCCATACGCGTCTTTGTTTGTAAGCACGTGGAAGGAGTTACAGTGACCGTCACATCGTATTCAGTAAAGCGTGAAAGAACTTCGGCTTAACGACTACAACCAACAAAGATAATTTTTCGAAGTATGAAAAAAAAAAGCAGTTGTTATCGGTATTATCATCGAAGGTTATAAATTCCGGGTCGCCGCTCACGAGTTTTGTCACCGGTCATTCAACCAAGATTTATTACGTTTGTATACATATTTTTGAAAGTCTTGGAACATACTTTAACTAAACCTTAGTTCTCTCTTTGTTGTTTATTAGTATTTCTTTTGACATTATTATTTTATATGTTAAATGTGACCATGAAATATCACACGATTGAATGTTGTTTGTTAACCTTTAAACAGTCACCTATAAATCTTCTGTCCTTGTGTACGTGACTGAATTCCTCCTAAAGGGCTGAACAGATATTGATTAAAAAAAATGTATCCGTTCATGTGGATTCAAGAATGTTATAGATTCACAATTGGATCCGGTAGGTGACGCTGCGGTTTACTTTTAGATTTTTATTTTATTATCAAGGCAGAACGCCTGCAGGGACCATTATTAGAAAAATATATATGTGCATCGAATCCTCTTTCATAAACCATCGAAACGGAGCGTGTTTGTAAAGTTTCATTCATGTCATCTTATACTGATAGATACATGACCCATTCGTACTGGCTTGCCCAGACAAACGGCATCACTTATGTAATCAAACTCCGAAGGGATTATCCACAAGTAATTGAATAATATCTTTAAAAAAAATTAAGGCGTGTCTATAAAAGAGGTGTTACTTCATATTTATACATTACAATTTTTTCTTAGAACAGAATCACATATAGACATGACTTCCATAAAAAAAATTGCAGCAACTATAATATATATTATGTTCAAAACTGAATTAATTATGCAAAAAATACAAATAAAAAAATATAGTTTTACCACTTTGTCAGTAATTAAGACATAATATTATCAAGTAAATCCCTTAGTTTTGATTACATCAATAAAGTAAATTGAAAGTACAGTCCTCCACAATATTTTTGGCCACACTGAAAAGAGCCTTAAATTTTGCACATAATCCAGTAAACAGTTTAAATACACAACAATGTTAAAATATTATAATAGGACTTTAAAATTGGCATCAATTTTAATGCCAATAATAATAAATAATTATTAATGTTAATTAAGTATAATTAAATTTGTGATCTATGCATCTAATAATTTGAACGGACAAAGAGATTGTAGAGGAGCCTATATGTGTTGTTACATTACAAAATAAGCTAAATCGAATTTTAGTCGTTCCTAATGTTTTACAAGATCCTCATAGTTTGTACATGTAAAATATGAAGATTATTAAAAAAAACACTAAAAACCTTATTAACGATCAACTTTGAACTTCGTTCTTAGTGTATAAAAACTAGAAATCTTAGAAAAATTAAACATGTTATATGAATGATTAAAATTCGATTTAGGTAAATTTGAAATGTAATAACTCAATTTATTTATCTATTTACAGGCATTAATTGGGCATAACTGCCACGAGCGTATATTGTTGGTCAGGTTTAAGAAATGTGATGGATGGATGCGAGTAGGTATTCGGATTGGGGTACTAACGATCATTATAGTAGTAAGACTTACGCAGCGAGTAGGAGAGCTTGTGTTCGTAACGGCGACTGCGCCGGTAGTGGAGGGAGGGCGGTGACGGAAGGACGGATGGGGTGTGTGGGTACTAACAGTCGTTAAAGTAGTAAGACTTACGCGGCGAGTAGGAGCGCTCGCGTTCGGAATGGCGACTGCGCCGGTAGTGGGGGACGGCGGTGACGGATGAATGGATGCGGAGAGGTAGTCGGATGGGTGTGTGTGGGAACTAACGGTCGTTATAGTAGTAAGACTTACGCGGCGAGTAGGAGCGCTCGCGTTCGTAACGGCGACTGCGCCGGTAGTGAGGGGAGGGCGAGCGATGCCGGTAGCCGCCACCGCCGCGGTGGTAGTACTCGCGCTCGCGGTAGCCGCCACCGCCACCGCCACCGCCGCGGTAGTAGTAATCACTGCTGTCGATTAAACATGCTTATTAGTACTATCAATATGCATTCGAATCTCACTAATCCGGTACTAATGAAAACTAGATTATATTTATTACTAGCGGGCCCGGCGGAACTCATCCCGCCCTGATAATAAAAACACCTTGACAAATTATATACCTAAACCTTCCTCATGGATCACTTTATCTACTTGTGAAGACCACACGAAAATCCTTTCAGTAGTTTTTGAGTTTATCACAAACATACAGACACACGCAGCAGAGGCCTTTGTTTTATAATATGTAGTAACTACTTGACCCGGCCACGGATTGCTGTGGCTCAGTTATTACATATTGAATTGAAATTATGAAAATTAAAACGTGGCGTCATCTATGAGGTATCTATAACAGACAGTCCTGTTTTCTGTCAATGCTCTGATTTAAAGCGTCATCTGTTCGACTGATGAAACTTACAGTTAATAATAATAATCAACATTAACAACCATTTCATTTGTGATAGAAAAATATTGACGCCAGTAATCGAAATATAAATTATCCTATATCTCAAGTTGGACCAAATTATATATGAATGCCAACTTTCATGAAGATCTGTTGATTAATTTCAGAGATCATAGTGAACAAACATAATGACATCGAATTTTTATATATTTAAGAGAGAATATGGATTATGTAGAAAAGCTGTTTAGAATGATTGGTGATTATTTTTTTATTACTATTTACTATTTTTGGCAAGATCATAGTGAACAAACATAATGACATCGAATTTTTATATATTTAAGAGAGAATATGGATTATGTAGAAAAGCTGTATAGAATGATTGGTGATTATTTTTTATTACTATTTACTATTTTTGGCAAGATCATAGTGAACAAACATAATGACATCGAATTTTTATATATTTAAGAGAGAATATGGATTATGTAGAAAAGCTGTACAGAATGACTGGTGATTATTTTTTTATTACTATTTACTATTTTTGGCAAGATCATAGTGAACAAACATAATGACATCGAATTTTTATATATTTAAGAGAGAATATGGATTATGTAGAAAAGCTACACTACTATTTACTATTTACTACTTTTGGCAACCACTCTTCTAGTAAATTTTGCTGCCATTGTTGAGTAGGTTTATTATTATTACAGATTTCTTGCTCTGATTTTAATCAACTAATAAGTTGGTGGTTTAGAACATTTAAAGGGAACCTTTTGTGGCAAGTCAGAATCCATGAAACGTGGCTGTTAATTCGCATGCACTTCCCTTGTGCACAATAACCATACCATATTACGTAAAACACCACCAATATTACAAAATATAAAGTGAAATAAGACAAGATCAATTTAATGTGGGATTTTTTATTAATTGCTATGTTGCTTATTTTATTGAATAACTTACCAAATATTATTAATTCTCCGTCTATTATGATCACTTGTTATAGAGAAATTTGGATATGGGTGTATTGATATACAAAAACCCAAGATGCACACTTAACGTCTTACAGGCGGTACACAAAAATGAGTGCATAATTTTAGATTTTATATAACTTTAAATCATTCAGGTAAGGTTGAATTTGCAAAATCATAAGTTTAACTATAACCACGTACGTATATTGGGTAGTTTTTGCGGGACGGTTTTGAGCGCTACTTTTATTCGAGACTGTGTGTCTTGGATTTTTATATGTCAATGTATGGGTTTCAAAAATTTAATTTTTATATTTTGACAAGTTTATCCTTTATTTTTACCATGTTTTCTAATTATTTCCATTGTTCTATTAGCGGATTCAGTGCATTATTCTTTTAACAACAATTCATGACGAAAGTACAAATGTTACCTAATATTACAAGAAGAAACAGCCTTACATATATTTTGATAGTCACATGTGTGTTAAATGTTGTCCGCAGTCAGTGTAGTATAATTCTTTATTAGGAATTTGCAGTCACAATTAAAAATAAAACTTACTCTCTGTCTCTACGCCTGTCGTAACCATTGTCACCTCTGCTGCTGATGCTGGAAACAATTATCAAGTTAAAAAACAAATCCCTTCTACGATTTTGAACATTACCAACAATAATTAATAACATGTTCAAACAGGCCTTTAATAAATCAACTTAGCTTGTAGTCAAGTTACTCTAAAACTGTTCCTTTATGATCTGCCAACTTCTGGATCACACATAAATATATCATGTGTGTATTTCTGATGTTGGGACGATCACCGGTTTCATTGATTTGTAATTGATTTGTAGGTGGTAGAGCCACGCTGAAACTATTACTGGTTTCAGCATAAATGGGTCGACTCGCCCGGGGTAGTACCACCTGCTCACAGAAAACCGACGTGAAGTAACAGTGCTTGCATTGTTGCGTTTCGTTCGGTCAGTGAGAGCGCCGGACACCCACCTCCCCTCCCCTTCCACATTCCCCTTCCCTTCCTCCCCCCCTCCCTACACAGGCTGGCAACGCACTTGCGACTCCTCTGGTGTTGCAAGTGTCTATGGACGGTGGTGATCACTTACATCAGGTGACCCACCTGTTCGTTTGCCTCCTATGATATAAAAAAAAAAAAAAAAAAAGTAAAAACGGGAACTTAAATATACCTATATTAAATCGAAAAAATATCTAGATTACATATAATTACACTTTTCCACAGGATTTAAAAATAATGATTTAATTACAATAAATATATGAGATGGTTTTTTTTAAGATCAGATAAGACACAGTTTCTTCAGAAAATCAAAAACACTTTTACGCCAGTGAAAATGTAGACTTGTAATAAATAAAGTAGTTGAAGTAGAAATAAACTACATTATTGCAAAAATACAACATACAAAGAACAAAAGACAATGTTGCCTAAATAAGATATATAAGATAAAAAAGATTAACTATAAAGGAAAAAAAATGTTTACGTACTTAAAGACTCAGAGTATGACAAAATGAGGTTACAATCTACATAAACAAAATGATATAGGTTTGCGTTGAGCACTCATCACGCAAAAACTACTGGATAGTTCCGATCAAATTTGTCTAGACATTTGATCTTTAGCTAAACCAAAATATCACTATTTTTTCATTTTATATATAGTTATTAGATTCAAAAAACTATGAATTTTATGAAACACTACGCGTTCAGTGACATGTGAAGTGGGGCAAGAGGTGTGGGGGCGAATGCGTAACAGAGATGAAGGAAACGGATAAAATTGTTTCCAAAAAAATCGTGTAAGCAACATATATGTCTACTTCAAATCACTTTGAAGCACTATTACTTTTTATTAAAACTTTTCTCCACTTTGAAATCTCTACTAGGAATGTTCATACTGTTTTTTTCAAACTGACAACACTATTGGCCCAGGGCTGTAGCTAGAGTTGAATTTGAGGTAGAGCAGCATCGGTTACAAACAGGGAGGAAGTAAAAAATTTATTATAATTGATCTGCTCTCGAATGTCACAGACTGTGGTATGTGTAGGAAAGTTTAGATAACTATCGCTACAATTTTTTTTTCTCAAACTACGAACAAATAATTTAATTATAATAATTTATCTTAGTTTTTAGTATTTTTAAGGCAGGACATTGTGATTTCATTCAATGCCCAAGCTATGGCCGTGTATTTACCTGGCAGGCCATTACAACTTCACAGGACTACAATGTTCTCAGTGCTCTGTCGCTTTAATACCATTCTACGACATGTGTCAAAATGGAGCTATTGCAGTCAAGATTCTAATGATTCCAATAATAAAATTAATAAACAATAGGATAATAATACCAGTAATACGTTCGGACCAATCGTATTTCAGAACACGATTTAAATAGTAGCTAGTCATTAGTATGGATCGCTAGTAATCAATAGTAAATGGCCCCGAGATATACTTATGGTTACATTTCTATACAAATTAACCCCTGTATACATAAAATGAATGGTTAAAACAATAGAGGAAGCAGACTAAGTCAGGGGTATCAGCTAGTTTTCCCAATAATTGTCAATCAAAACCGTAAGTCACGGATTTTAAGGACCTAAATTTGTTTTTTTTTTTTTTCATTTTCGTATAATTTGTTTTGTTACTCACGTCGGCTTGCCCATGTATATGCCTGGCGTGGGAGTGTGCGCGCGTTGTGTGATAGAGAAATCCACACGGATTCGACGTCCGTCTATCTCCATTCCGGTGCACTCGTTCTTGGCCACTTTCGCGTCCTCCTGATTTACGAAGTAGACGAAGCAGAAACCGCGGGAACGACCAGTCTGATAAATTAAAATGATTTTTAAATATAGATATATAATTAGCTGACCAGGCCACTCGTTGTGGCTCAGTTATTGAAAAATAAATTCAAAATTGCAACGTGGCGCCATCTATGAGTTATCTATAACAGTCGGTCTTATAAGTTTGATGTCAACAAACTAATTTAAAGCGCCATCTGTTCGAGAGTGATGATACTTACAACTAATAACAATAATCGACATTACAATGATTTAATTTGCGATTATAAAATAAATGCAGACTAACTGACGACCGGTTGGGTAGTTTCGGTGTTCATCATGGACAAGCACCATGACACTGAATTTACATTTTATTGATTTTTATTTATACAGGGTGAAAGTTTAAAGAGTAGCATAATTCAAGAAAATGATAGTTCATGGTCATATTTGACATGTAATATAATAATATCAAAACAAATACTAATAAACAACAAAGAGAATATTAGTTAAAGTTTCTCTTACGTATTTTAAAAGTATGGACACAAAAGAGAAACGCTCAATGAACGAAAGTGAAGGTGAATCGCGAGGGCGCATCCGTGGTTAATAACCCATTACGTAACGCGTAAACTGTCATTTTCAATGGAGGAGCGTGGTAGCACGCACACTGAATACGCACAGGCGCGTTATCTCACCGCGTATTATACCCGCTCGTCTTTGCGTAAACTAAGCGTTAGGAGTGTATATCAGTTTTGTTTTTCTGTAGATAATTTGGTCAAATATTAAGCACCTATTTTTTTCATTAATTTAGAACCAGAACCGACTAATGTACGTCCTGTAAAAATATTGCTTGTGACTAACCCGCGCGATATACTCGTAGTTAGACATAACAAAATACTGTAGTCAGTTTTAAATTGTTATATTGTTAATTAATTGAATTTTGAAAATCATGATGTCCACGAATCGGATTTGAATGAAGACGTAAGAGACATTAATCTTATTGTAAAGTTTTGTGAAAATAAATCAAAACGCCACACACGTGAATGCCAAATAAATCGCAACTCCCTTGGACTATCTAAAGTTGGTGTAGTTATTTATTTGTACAAATTAATAAAATTGTAATTATAACAATAGTATTATTATTATATAATAGGCTATCTGTGCCCGCGACTTCGTCCGCGTAGAACGTGATGTACAAAAGAGTGACTAATAAAGTTATCTGAATGTATTAAGTCTAATTACTGTCTACTTTTCTGTCGTACTTAAGTCGCGTTAACTTTTGATAGACTGAAACGATTTTAATGAAACAAATATTAAATGTTACTCGAAGATATGCTTTATTCTTGAAAAAGTTTTGTCACTAATGCAGTACTTTAGCAGTAATGCGTGTTCAAGCATACAGATAGACATTTCTAAAAATGATTGAAATGTATTTTATTACTTATTCCTAGACACCGGCAACATTTTTTTTTACAATAGACTAAAAGTGCAGATATGTTAGAATCTTATTATATGTATAAGACTAGCGGGCTCGACAGACGTTGTCTCGCCCTGATTATGAAAAAATCCTTGACAAACTATATACTACAACGTTCCTCATCAATCGCGTTATCCACCGGTGAAATCCGCATGAAAATCCGTTCGGTAGTTTTTGAGTTTATCGCGAACAGACAGACCGACAGACAGACGCGGTAGGGGACTTTGTTTTATACTATGTAATGATTATGTTATGACTGTTGAGGGTTATTATTTGGATATATTTCGGTGTAGTTTATCATATATACATTTTTATATATGTATATTTAGATCATGTAATGTTAATAATAAATCGTTTAATATTTCAACTATTATGCAGAATGTTTCAAATTTTACAATTAAAATCTCATATTAACCTGTGGATCCACATCATAAATATTATTTTTCAAGTTTGACATTAAATGTACTGTAGGGAATTAAAAAAATTGTATATATCTTAATTATTTAAAAGTATATCATGCCAAAGTCAGATAATTATGGTGTCATGAGGCACATTTAAAAGTTCAATGACCTTACTTAAGTCGTCGTATTTAACCGTATTTATTCAAATGTTTGTGTATAAATAACACAGTAAAAAAAAATAAAGCCACGTTGTTACACACAAACTCTTATTTTTCAATATGGATGTGTTTATGAAAGTTATTACATGTCTATACACATAATAACAATGTAAATCAAACATGTCTGTACTTTTTAGATTTTCGTAAAAAAAAATTGTTAAAATTGTTGCGGGTGTCTAGGAATAAGTAATAAAATACATTTCAATATTTTTTTAGAAATGTCTTTCTCTTTGTATGAACACGCATCACTGGTTAAGAACTGCGTTCACGATAAAACAAGGAAATCATAAAGCATATCCACGAATGACATTTACTCTTGGTTTCATTAAAATCGGTTTACTCTATCAAAAGTTATTAAGAGAGAAAATTAGTAATCTATATTAATATTATAAAGGTTTATTTATTTGGTTGAACGCACTAATCTCAGGAACTACTATATATTAATAAATATCAATAAAATATTATAAAACAAAGTCCTCTGCCGCGTCTGTCTGTTTGCGATAAACTCAAAAACTACAGAACGGATTTTGATGCTGTTTTCATTAATAGATAGAGTGATTCACGAGGAAGGTTAGGTATATAATTTGTCAAGATTTTTTGTAAATTACTTGAAATACGGGAGCTTTCGTCAAAAACGCCGCCTTAGAGAGATAACAAAACAATTGAGATAATAAACGATGCAGATGAAATCGCGGGAATCGGCTAGTATAATATATATATAAATGATAGAGATCTGTCGTTGTGCACGCGTCACTCAAAAACTACTGAATAGATTGTGTTCAATTGTTTTTCTATGTTACTTCTTAGATAAGTAGTATTTAGAAGAGTTTTTGGCAGGATCTTAGTTTGACATATAGTTGATTTTATATTTTATTCATGACTAGCGGACATGGCAGACGTTGTCCCGTCTTGTTTAGAAAAACAATCCTTGCCAAATTATATACGAAAACCATCCTCGTGAATCACTTTATCTACTGGTGAACACCGCATGAAAATCCGTTCAGTAGCTTTTGAGTTTATCGCGAACAAACGCACAGAAAGACGCGGTTTGGGGACTTTGTTTTATACTATGTAATGATGTACGGGACATTTATTTTAATATTTCATGCAATATTCGAACCTTCATCGAGCTAGAAACTGGTTGAATATACTACCAAGTCAGGATAATTTGAAATTCGTATACAATTTTTAAGCACTTTCCGAGTACCTAAAGTTATATAAAATTTTAATGTAAAAATAATATTCCAGTATGTGTTAACAACATTACTTTTTTCCTACAGTGCTGCCACAATCGAATCTTATACAAGTTATTGTTGAAAAAAGTTAAAACTCACCTTAGCATCTATAACAACTTGAACTTTGTCAACTGGTCCATACTTCGCAAAGATGTGATTGATCTGCTGTTCAGTGGTGTATAAACTGAGGCCAAATACTCCCAAGCACCTTGATGGAGTCGGGTTTTCCTAATGGAAGATATAACATGTGACAGCAAAGATTAAATGGAAAATAAATTCTTATATTTGTGAATTGTGTGAGTAGTTTATAGTTATTTAAGTTTTCTGTTATCATGAGCAAGTTAATTGTTCTTGGTTAATACATTGGTCCCTTATCTAATTATGGGTATGACTACTTCATTTCACTATTACCTTTTAACATTTAAGTAACATTAATACAAAAAATAATTTGAATGTATTTTCTAGAACATTGGTACACAACTTTTTTTTTAATTGGCCACAAACACGTTTCACTCATGGTGTCGCAGGCTGCAAACTATAAATATATAGGTATTAAATGAATAAACGTAATTTCAAATTAACAAAGTATCAATGTAGTGAAAAATGGTTGTCCAATAAAAGAAGTTTATGAAACTTATATCATAAGGAACGCATTGCGGTCGGGTTATCTGGGATCTATTTAATCTACTCAGCATACTCATAATTTTTCGTAGACCGTAGTCCGGTGAAGCTGTTAAGACCTTGCTAGGTCAATAGCGTAGTCAGTTCGAAAAAAAAAAAAAAAAAAACATAATTTTTCTGATGAGCACGAAATTTAAAATAACTAAAAGTAAGGTTGAGTGTAGCTGATCTAGAACAACTGTGACCCAGTGCGCTTTATGATAATTATTAATGACAGTTGGCGTTCTCCAATTCTTAATAAATCATTCTCAGAACAAAGAGCATGTTCACATCTGGCATAATCATCTTCACGAAATGTAAAAACTAAATGGACATACAAACATCAAAAATTGTTTTCCATATAGCAGTTTTCGAAATTCTAATATTAGGAAATATTAAATAGATATCTGTTAAATTACATGTTTCACTTGAAATAGATACACTTATTTAAACAGGAACACTTGTTCAAAGAACATCTGTTAAAAAAATATTGCCTACACATTGTTGAACTGTTATAATCAAGTGATTAATTATTCTAGAAATCTTATTTTTTAGTTTATTTAATATCCATAATTATGTTAATTCAAAATAAAAAAACTCATGGACCATAAATTTAGACTGTAACTTTCAAATAAAATTTGAAAACTTATCTTTATCACTACATTTCTAAAAACCCATTTTCGTCATGGAGGGTAGAGGTAAGAAGAACAATCTTTATACAGTATGAACATATGTCCATCAAAATTAGTTAAATTAGGGTGTCCCTACATTTGCAACAGTGTACATTATTGTTCAATTATTTCAATAAATTTTATAAAAGTAAACACACGAAAATCACAAAATTTAAAGTTCACAAAAATTCTATCACACTCCACGTTTTCTTACAGCAGTCATTTTAGGTTTATTTACATGATTATTTCAGATTATTCGTAACCTTTGCCTATGCTAGAGCCACTTTGAAGGGTTTTGGAACTATTATTTAGTATAGGAGCTGGACATTTTTTCAACATGTTCACCATATGAGATAGCGAGGGAGTGTATGAGATCTCTACCCTCCATAATTTCCTTGTACATATTTTTGGGTTAAGTTTATGAAATACAAAGTGTATTGTGTGTGTAATGTGTAATATGTTTGGTAAATTGGAGGCGACAAAGCAAACTTCCATATCGAATTGTAATGGAAGTATCTACTAATATAATCTACAATTTACAGAGGGTTAACTTTTATCTAATAATATTCTTGAAGTTGAAGGGTTAACTTATTTACCTAGGCGTCTCCAATGGTACCAACTAATCTAAAAAGTATCACAGCAATGTGACAAGTATAAACAACGGGTATGTACCAAAAGTCTCACCCTGTCACCAAGGTGGCGACGACGGGATGACATCGGGCTGTGCGAGTGAGAGCGGCGATAGGAGCCGCGCGGTGAATACGAGCGCGAGCGAGTCCGAGAATAGCGTGACCTGTAGCCGCGTCGCGGTGACCCGGAACGCGACCGCGACCTGGATTGGGTCCTATCATCAGCCGTCAGGGGTGCCAATTAACATGCTTGTACATGCAGACATTCACAACATATCTACTCTGGTTACGGATTTGTTCACTCATTTATACGTGCAATCGATATTTATTAGCTGATTGCAATGATATTTTACGTAAAAAGCTGTAGCGTCTTATTAAAACTTGGCTAGCAAAGTTAATTTTTTATGGCTGCCCCGTCAATCCTCCCGTATCTAAGCAACATATAACTATTTATTTTTCACCACCGATATTGACAATATGCTATCTTACTTCCACTTCATTACATAATATAGAACAAAGTCTCCTACCGCGTCTGTCTGTTCGCGATAAACTCAAAAACTACGGAATGGATTTTCATGCGGTTTTCACCAGTAGATAAAGTGATTCACGAGGAATGTTCAGGTATATAGTTTGTCAAGGTTTTTTTTATTGTCAGGGCAGGACAACGTCATCCGGGCACGCTTAGTTTTATCTAAGACAGTGTGGCGTTACAATATTACTTTACGTTTTCGTGCCATTTTTTGTCAAAACATCATGTAATTAACGTATTTTAGGTAACGGTATAGCTTTTTATGTATAATATCACTGGCTGATCCTTCTTTATTTCATTATCAACACCAACACCCATCTAAAAATTAAAACCTCTACACAATACATCGGATATCCGGTTACAGACAATAACAATCCCACAGATTGTTAAATGAACGTTACCTTCATCTTGACAGTAAGTAGCATAAATTAGACTCTTTCGTTATATCTCTTGCAGAACTTTAGCATTTTATAAACTATGTTTGGAACAAACGAATTGCATCCACATATAGTCAAGATCTTGCATTGAATGATAGATAGATGCTGATGCTCAGATTACTTAGATACCAAAGTGATTACGACACCGCTTCTCACGCATAAACAAGTGAACACATATATTTTCATCATATTAGTATACTAATATCACTACAATTAATCCAAATTAACAAAAAAATATATTTTTTGTATATTCAAGTAAGTTTATTTGAATGCACAATTTAATTGTCATACCTATTTTACTTAGTCAAATTACAGACCTTTGTTATTGGTCTATTACTGTTAATAATCTTATTTTTTAAAGCAAGTTAAAGATGAAGTAGGACTACATGAAGGTTTGATTGAATGTCATATTGTTACTGACCAAAGAAGTTCCAAACAAGAATCGAAAATCTTTAAATTCATATGAGATATCTGAATCATCCCGTCTACCCTATCAATTCAATCCATTGTTGATAATTTATTGGTACAATTGGATTTATATTTGAACTCACTTATAAGAATTCTTAAAACTAGAAGAACATTCTTAAACCTTTATATTATAAGAGATTAGGTTATGACGGGGCCAATGCGACTAGTGTTAAAATAAATGAAAAATATATATCTATAATAGGTATATTATAATTGATAAAAATAAAATTATGCATTCACTTAAGACTGTACTGTAGCATCCAATGAGAGATTTGTAACATTTACTACTCTGTCTAAAACAACGGATTATAAAGTAATAAGGTAAAAACAATTAAAAATGAACAAAACTAAAAAGCATTACATTTAACATTTATTCATTGGATATCATATAATTGGGCATGCATTGTTTTCTTATAGGAAAAATTAAAAAGTTAAATATACCTTTAAAAAGGTTTCCCTTTCTTTTCATATTAATCATGATGAAATGAAGAATAATAATTTCGGTATATTTGTCATATATATTTAATTTAAAAATATTCTCATAACCTCCTAGCAGTTCACGGTGAACTGAATATTACACTGTTTAAAAGTTATCAAGTACATTCTCATTTCATTTATGTTCATAAACCAGATGTTACATCTTAGGGATATCTTATTAAAAAACACTATATATTTTAGTATATCATTACAAATTAATGTATGGTATGTGCTCTAACAATGTGAACATAACCTGGATAGTGAGAAAACCTAATATATATTTTTTCATTTATGAAGTAACTAGCAAACAAGCCTACTGTCCACCTGATGTTACATGGTTACTGCAGCCTATTACTAGTATAACCAACCTCGGTAGGACCGCAGTCCTAAAGCTACTACTTACGGGGACTACGTTGAAATTCCTCATATGTCAGTAAATATATGTAAAGTATGTATCGAAGAAGTGTTCATGTTTACATTCTGTTTTGATTTTAAGATTATTACTAAAATTTAATTAAGAATATGCTACTTTTTTAATTACCTAGTAGTCATTTTTATTCAGTACTATTTTAAGGATATATTGTATGAAGAATAACAAATTAATTATATATATCCACTGTGGTTTTTACGGATTCCAACGAATGGTGGCATAATCTGGGCTGTCACATGAGACAGGATTATCTAGTTTATCCATTGGAAAACCAACAACTTTGAACCTAGTAATGAATATCTGTAAATTATGTTTCAATGGTGTGATTTTGTGGTTATGGTCAGTGAGTAAATTATCTACACCATTCAGACCAGAATATAGCAGCACAGGAACCACAACTAACATACACTTTGTCAGTCTATTTTAATTTTGATTAATAAAGGTAAGATCAAAGATATTGAGGAATCACCTAATATCATTATACTCAGAGACCATTAAATATACAGAAGAATGTTGTTCAATACTGCTTCTGAAATATGACATTGTAAAAATCTTATTACAAAATTGCCAGAACTGGGTACTCTACAAAGTTAAAGGTAAATCTTGAAGAGAGCAATGAGCCAAATTATAGCCAAGATAAAAATACATGCTTTTGTTTCTTTTATTTCAATGATAAAATAACAGAATAAAAACAAAAGTGAATAAACAGATTTATCATATGTTGATCTATTAAACTTTATTTATGATAGCAGTCAGACTAGTAGCCATTTCTTTTTCCTCTTTTGACATGCACAATAAAAAAATTAGTGTCCAGGAACATAAAAAATTGTGCAACTGTTCTATGGTACCTATATTTTATTACACAAATATAGTACATACAAAGTTATACCAGTGGTTCATGTTATCAATTATAATTCAAAGAAAAGGAAACATAAAAAAGCCACAAACAGTTTGCTATGAATATTTATGTGGTTCTTATCAGGTCAAACATTTCCCTTGCAGTATTGATAAAACTGTTACTATGGCAATTTTTATTGATAAAGCTATTCACAATTCTATGTTAAAATGGGTCAATCTATAACTTTCCCCTACATCTTTTTTTACCAAATATTTTTACCATGGAGACCAAAAGATTTGAACAAAAAATTTATGGACCCCTAAATATAAAGAAAACATATATTATGAATATGATATAAGTATATGTACATTACTAATAATTAGTAATATCACGCTATTTGTTGTTTTTTACACCAACAGCTGTTTTAACCGTTTACATTAGGAGTAATAAAGGACAACAAAGTAAAGACCATACTTTAAAAAATATGATGAGTTAGATAGCCAAAGCATAAACAAAATGAGATAGGATATTTGTTAAAATCCATTGCATCTTATTATTGAGTTACAAAGGAGGGTGTCATAAAGACCCCTAAAATAAAAACAATTAATAGCACTTATATCTATATATACTCAATTAGAAGATAGATAAGGACTTTAAATTTGCTAAAGCTAATTTAGTCCATTGATAGAATTATCAAAAATCATAAAAAGCAATATATATCGTAATTTAACTGGATTTTCATTAAATGATAACCCAATATATCAGAGGAGGCAGTCACGAATGTAATTAAGAATTTAAAGTTTATCTTATTAGGGGCAAGTAAATAAACATGATAAACTCTTAGAAAGTTATAAATGTGATATTATAACATGTAACAAATTCTCAGAGGAATCAGTAAGACTCTTTTTTACATATTTGAAATCAACATTGAGCATATATTCAAAGCATCTAGAAATTAAACTACTTCCTTATCATTCTTTGTAACGCCTATACAATTTAAACACGAATGTTGTATGTAAATGACACAATTGCGCAACCGACGCCGAATGATTACCCTTGAAGCGAGGTTATGAGAATACGCAAAAAATACTATACAATATTCTATACTATTCTATTTCGATAATATATAGAAGTACAATAACTAATATTTGTATTGATAAATATATAGGTTATAAACACTTACGGGCTTCTGTATTTTCTACTGGTCGCTTTCGGCGGGGGCGGCGTTCTAGACCGGCTTCTGCTATGTCCCCTTGATAATACCGGAGGCTTCGGGACAGGCTCCCGAGACCCATTGCGGGTCCTCGAGCGGCTCCTCTGAAAACGTCCAACCGAATCGAAACTTAGTAAATTTAGCATCCGGCACCGATAAAATAAAATGCATGAGGTTCAGGCGGGAATGCGACCGAACGGTCGGGATGAACGTTAGTTAATTATAGTACCTCTCGATCCGACATAACGAACAACGTGACAAAAACGATGAACAAAAGTAATTAATACGTATTCAATCTATTATTACACGTGGAAAGTTCAATATAAATTATTTTCAGAACAGTACAGCACGCTTCGCCAAAATTGAAAAACAAAATGGCGCTGTTAGTTTTTTCTACGCCTATGTTAGGGATACAGGCATAAAAATCATAAATATTTGAAACATGTTTTTCAAATTATGAGTAAAAATTCTTGCTGACGTTATTTTATAAATATTTAGTTTACATAAAATTTGGTTATTCTTATGAAAGTGTTTATTTTATTTACTACTTTGGCAAATTTTCTTTTATTTTATACCTAATTGAAATGTACTTATGTTCATGATTCATAATAATTTAAATCTAGACATTTTTTATAGAAATAATGGAATGGGTTTAAATGCTTTCAAGTTGATATGCTAATTTTATCCTATTTTTACTTATTATTTCTTTGAATACTTATGATTATTAATGCTTCTCTAGACAAAAAAAAACAACTTTATTTAAGTTACGTTATAGAACTCAATGAAATAATTATAAACTACAAACCTTTATACGCGGTTTCAATGGCGTTTACGTAAATTTGAATTACCCCTGGGTAACAATGTTCATTTCTGGATGAAAGCACCCTATGCTCTTGTACAAAGCAACCTGACAACGAGTATACAAAATATCAAGATAACTTCAAGGTTAAGTAGTTAAGGTATGGAAGTGAAACAAAAAAATAAAAAGAATTACATTTATAATATTAGTTAGGATACATTTTTCAAACTTATATATCGATGAAAAGTATTATGTAACGTTGATTATTCCTTTCATTTCATTGTATTTTTCAGTAATTGGCAATACCGGTTATAATTTTTTATTTGATGCTGCTACCATCCCCATAACATCTTCATTCTACATTTTTTTTAAATTCTGTGAAGGTTCTATGAATTATCTGACCTGAATATGAATATCATAGATAATATACTAATAAAGTAAAAATCAATATCATGGAACATAATATGGTAAAAATAGGCTATCTTCGTACAAAACAAGTTTCTAAGTTCTTCATTTCTGAACAATTACTGATAATGTCAGTGTCAGTTCTATTGTCAAGTGTCATTGCTTTGACAAATCGATCTTGTTTCCTAGGTCCACATCGCATAGTAAATGTGGTTTTAGCATTTCTAGTTTTTCAATTATCAAAAGATGACTGACAAGGAGCCACAAACGAACCCTGTTGAGGATAATCCTCCAGAAAAAACTGCGAAGCAGCTGGAGAAAGAAGCTAAAAAGGCTGCTAAGTTAGAGAAGCTCCAAGCTAAATTGGACAAGAAGAGTACCTTGCCAGCTGTCCAGAAAGATAAGACCGAGGTATAAAAAATATGTGTTTCTTATTATACGAGAATGGATTTTTTATATTTATTAGTATGATTTAAACTTTTTTTTTATTAATGGATTTGGTTTATGGATTAGGAAGTGAAAGTAATTTTGCTAATATTTATAATTTTACGTCATCTTTCCTGTTGAAAGCTTACATATAATCGGGACTGCATTAGAAATCCTGAAATAAGGGTTGAGAGGGTGGGGGAGGGTGCTGGCTACCCCTCTATACCACTCCCCCGCCGCAGAAAGTCATAGTTACTGAGATATTCATGATCAAAGTTTTGAGATTATGTCCTCTCCGAACAATCATTGGTAATTTTGTATATTAACAACTTGGTGATTTTTAAGTTAAAATTCAACATTTTGTACAATACTATGTCTATATATTAGTAAAACAAGAAATTATTGCTGGAAAAATGTAAATTTTGTGGAAAAAATAAATTTTGTAACAGTACTAAAAATTATAGTAATTTTGCATAAAAAAAGGTTGAGTTTTCAACAAAAAAAAATAATAACTCGTATAAAACTATGTATATTTATTCATTAAGGAATAAATTATTGATGGATAAGCATAAATCTTAAGAACAAAAAATAAATTTACAATAAACTTTCTATCCTCATTTTTCACCTAAATATTTCACATTTAAGCTGATAGTGGTTAAAAAAATATTGAATCTAAAACAACTTGATATGTGTTAAGGAATGTGCACGGGATAAACCAAACTGTGATAAAAAAAATGTTATAAAAAAAAAGGTTCGCCCTGCACATGTTTTCATCTCGAAGACAGGTCATTCTTGTGCGGTTTTGGAAGCGTTGTGACGTCCGACGCGTATTAATATTTGTAATATTTGTTTGTTGGATTGATTTGATATTAATTGTTGTAAACACTATTTTGGACATTATTATTATTTGTTGTGAGTGTTTGTGCTATCTGTGCTATCCTACACATATACATACAAATACACTACACACACATTACTACACACGGAGCAGCACAGTGCAAGCGTAACAGGAACGCCAAGCCTGTAAGGTAAGTGGTTAATCATAATTGCATTTACGTATTATTAGAGTTGCTGTGCAAATCGCAGTTTCACTCAGAGTAGTCACGACCCCGAATTGAAAATATTGATGGGCCCAGCACCAATTCGGTTTTGCGGTGGTGACTATCTCGTACAATTTTTTGGTAGCAGAGCGTGGTTCTGCCCGAGCAATCGCATATTTTGGTAGCAAACCACGGTTAGTTCGCGTTCTGTTTGTTGCACACTAACCACTTAGGGTTGGCGTCCAGTTACTTAAATATAAATTGTTAATATCTGTGCTACGTTAATGTATAAGAATTTGTCTTGTTGTATAAATATAATTTTGTTTGTATTGTATTTGTTTGTAGTGTATAAGTTTGTATTGTGTTCGTTTATTAACTTTAATTAATTTGTTTGTAATAAATTTATTTGTACACTAAGCTCTGTATCCGGGTTGGCTTGGTTTATCATTTGTTTTAAACTTGGTTTGTATTTGATTTAAATTTTGTTTATTTGCTTTGTGGTTAAAGTAATTTATTCTTTATATACATTTTGATTTTTTTTAATTATTTAAATATGGCATCAACGCATACCAAGCGGATTAGGACAGAGCTAGTGTGGGCGACTTCTGCTGCTGCCTTAGTAGGCAGAGTAGACAGACAGGAAGCACTCTTAGAGAGATTTAAAGCCGTTGAAAACCGACAGGCGGCAGTTGACTCCGCCTATGAGTCATTTTTAACCACGTCGGCGGATAACGAATTGGCTGCCTCGGTGGAGGCGGATGTCAGCCAATTTTATGAATTAGTTGACACAATCACACAAGGTGCACGTAGTATCCTCAATGAAAGAACTGTTACTGGTGGAACTGCGAAGGGTGCACCGCGACCTCCAACACATCCGGAGTTGTTGGGGCGTCTTCCAACTCTAGACTTACCCAAATTTGATGGTAGTATTGAGGATTACCCTGGGTTCTTGGCGATGTTTATGAGTCTGGTGGATGCCCGGAAGGATTTGGCGAACAGTCAGAAGCTGGCATACCTTCGAGCCTCCCTCAGTGGAGAGGCAAGGGATGTGGTAGCACATTTGGATATGACTGATGACAGCTACCATACCGCCATGGATTTGCTCGCCCGGCGTTACCAAAACGTCCGGCGCCTGGCGGATGCTCATGTTTCGCGACTTTTGACCTTACCCCGCGTCACTAGAACTGACCGTTTACGGGTTGAAGTTTTAAACCCGGTGATAACCGCATGCAATTCATTAAAAGGATTAGACTTGCCTGTGGACCAGTGGTCTTTCTTGCTCCTGCACATTGTATTGAGGTTACTTCCGCGAGATCTTAAAATTAGATTTGAGCAGATTTGCGGTGGTGATGGTGCCACATACCTACCACCTTTTGAAAAATTATTACGCTTCTTAGAAGATGAATGCCGCTTGATTGAAAACTCTGGTGTTGCTAACACATCTCAAGTTCCAGAGAGACCGCCAGAGCAGCGGCGAAGGGATATACGACCTCCGATGGATCCCCGTCGCCCCCCTGTCCGTTTTGCCACTTGTGAAGGGGGAACCCATTGCAGTTTCTGCCGTGAGACTGGACATCGAGTCCAGATGTGTCCTCGGTTTAGGGACAGAAACGTGAAGGATCGACGAGGAATTGCTAATTCCCGAAAGTGGTGCTACTCCTGCTTGGGACAGCATTTGCAGAGGGAATGTAGGGAATCGCGTTCCTGCCCTCACTGTCAGGGTAAGCACCACCCTGTCTTATGTTTGAATGTGGATGGTGTTCGCCGTGTGGAGAATAACATGCATTCCCTTTGCATGGGCGGGGGAACTCATTCCGGTTCGCACAATGCGGATCGCCACCGGTCCCCAGTAGTGCACCGTCAACGTCTAGTGAAATCTCCTCAATCTCAGAGGAATCATTGTAAGGACGTCCGCCCCAGGGGCGGGGGTAACTACTCTCCTAGTAGTCAAGATGGTAGAGGATATTTGGCAGTTCGACGTCCGTCAAAGTCTTCACCACCTTTGAGCGAATGGCCGCGCCTAGAGCACCGCCCTCGTCGGTTTGGAAATCGCTCAACTTATAGAGAGCCTTCCGGTAGGAAAACATCACCTCAGGCAGAGTATCAGCCTTATCTTGATTGGCAGTGTTAGGTAACAACTGCCCTCTCTCCCACCACAGCCACCCCACCTGAAACCGTTCTTCTGCCGACAGTTTCAGTCAAGGTGTGGGGCCCGAAGGGTAGATTTGCGATAGTTCGCGCCCTTTTGGATTCGGGTTCTCAAGGCTGTCTTGTTACATCTGATTTGGTGGGAAAGTTGGGCCTCCCTTGGAGACATCACCGTGGCCCGATATATGGTATCGGTGGGATAGAAGCCACGGCTCTGAAGGGTAAAGTTGAGATTAAGTTTTCGCCGTTGAAAGGTGAACCACATATTGTAGCTAGAGCAGTAATTTTAGATGACATACTAGGCAGACATCCACAAATTAGGATACCGGAAGCTGCGGTTAAACTGACTTCATGTTTGGATGTCGCAGACCCCAAATGGTTTGTTCCCGGAACCGTAGATCTTTTGTTAGGTGCAGATGTTTTGGGCTTGATTTTATCCGGACATCTTCAAATTTTGCAGCCGGATGGCTTAGTTGCCGCACCAACAATATTTGGCTTTACTTTTTTCGGTCCCGTTTTGTCGCAAGTTGTTGAAGAGCAGTGCCTTGAAGTAGGGATTTCTCTTAATGAAGCAGTCCAGCGCTTCTGGGAGGTGGAGGAGCCTCCTCAAGCAGTCACAATTGACCCACTTGCTCAAGAATGCGAGTTATTTTATGAGAATAACACTGGTCGCCGTGTTGATGGTCGATTTGTTACCAGATTGCCATTTCTAGCTTCGCGACCACTTCTCGGTCAGTCGCGATCCATAGCCGAAAAGAGGCTTTTGTCCATGGAGCGCCGCATGCGAAGGGATTCGTCGTTTCGAGGTAAGTATATTGACTTCATGCGTGAATACGAGGAATTGGGACATATGTCAATATCCGATTTTGATTGGCGTTCCCACGAACACTACTTTTTGCCCCACCATGCAGTTCTGAAGAACCCAGATGGTAAAATTCGAGTGGTTTTTGATGGCTCAGCCCCCTCGTCGACTGGAGTTTCATTGAATCAGTGTTTACATTCGGGGCCTAAACTACATCGTGACATATCGGATATCCTGACACATTTTCGTCGCCATCAAGTGGTATTTGTTGCCGATATACGCATGATGTTCAGGCAAACCATTGTTCATAGAGATGATCGGCGGTATCAGTTGATTTTGTGGCGCGAAAAACCTTGTGAACCCACCAAGGTTTATGAATTAAACACCACTACATATGGGTTAAGATCTAGCCCATACATTGCAATACGAACTTTGTTAGAGTTAGCGAACCGTGATCGATTGAAGTATCCCCGTGCAGCCAGCATTTTAGAAAATTCTGTCTTTGTTGATGATATTTGCACCGGGGATTCCAGTGTAGAGAATGCACGTATTTTAAGGGATGAGTTGATTGCGATCCTGAAGTCAGGCGGCTACGAACTAAGGAAGTGGTTGTCGAATTGTCCTGACTTATTAAGCGATCTTCCAGAGGCACATCAACAGGATCCTCATCTTTTTGAAAATCCAGATACTCCAAATTTGGTTGCAGTTCTTGGCATACAGTACCAACCTGTTCAGGATGTCTTTACTTATCGAGTGAAGTTGGATTGCCCTAAGACCTGGACTAAGCGTCTGGTATTGTCTACTGTTGCCCGGACCTTTGATCCAAATGGATGGATAACGCCTGTTATCTTTTTGGCTAAATGTTTCTTGCAGAAACTCTGGATAGCGAAAGTCACCTGGGATGAACCTTTGCAGGGAGCATTGTTACAAGAGTGGTCATCTATCCTGTCTTCACTTCCAGAAATCAATCATATTGCTATGGCTCGATGTTTTCTTCCGCCAGGAAAGTGCCGAGTAACCCTCCATGGATTTTGCGACGCGTCTGAGCGAGGGTATGCAGCTGCGGTGTTTTTGCGAACTGTCAGCATGTCTGGACAGATTAAGGTACATTTAGTGATAGCAAAGAGTAAGGTAGCTCCTATTAGGTCTCGATTGACCATTCCAAAACTAGAATTGTCAGGAGCTGCTCTTCTTGTTCGCCTTCTTAATCATATTAGTTCTAATTTGGGTACTGTAATTGAAATATCTGACGTCTATGCATGGTCTGACAGCGAAATTGTTCTTTGTTGGCTTCGAGCATCTATACACAATTTGGAAGTTTTTGTTGCTAATCGAGTTTCACAAATTCAAAACTCTGAAACTCCCTTAATTTGGAGACATGTTCCCGGAGAGTTGAATCCTGCAGACTGCGCTTCACGTGGCTGTATAGCTTCATCTCTTATAAATAACTCACTTTGGTGGAGTCCACAATGGTTGACGCAACCTGAGTTGTCGTGGCCTCAAAATAAATTTTCCTCTCCAGAGGTGTTACCTGGTTTGCGTGTTGGAGCTGTGGAGAATTTACCATCATATGATTTGGACACTCTTTTAAATAAATATAGCTCATTTGATAAGTTGATTGGAGTTACTGCATGGATTCGGCGGTTCATACATAATGGTAGAAATCCCCAGAATAAAATGTTGGAAACAGGTTTGACATCTGTTGAAAGGCTAGATGCTCTAATGTTTTGGGTGCGTGTAGTACAAAGGGAACATTTTGCGGATATTATTGACAATTTGAACCGTGGTTTGATTTTGAAAGGTTCCGTTGTTCGATTAAGCCCATTCTTGGACGAAGCAGGTTTTTTGAGGGTCGGAGGACGGCTTAAGAACTCCAATCTTTCTTGTGAAGCTCGTCACCCATTGCTGCTACCTAAAGGCGGAACGTTTGTTAATTTATTGGTGACTCAACGTCACATTCAGAATGCTCATGTCGGCCTCAACGCTCTTATAGCTATGTTGTACCGTGAGTTCTGGATTTTGTCCGCTAGACGCGTTATCCGGAGCATTATATTTAAATGTATGAAATGTTACAGATTGAAAGCTAAACCAGTTCAGCCTATTATGGGAGATCTGCCATCAGACCGCGTTACGGAAACTCGGCCATTTGCAGGAGTAGGAACGGATTTTGCTGGTCCATTTGCTATTAAGTCATCGCACTTACGTAATGCGAAGTCACTTAAAGGATATTTGTGTGTATTTGTGTGCCTCTCCACCAAAGCAGTTCATTTGGAAGTAGTAAGTGCCCTCAGCACAGAAGCGTTTGTTGCAGCGCTAGGTAGATTTGTTTCCCGTCGTGGGCTACCTTCGCTGATTCGATCTGATTGCGGCACTAATTATAAAGGTGCAGATCGTTATCTTAAAGATATTGTTGATTTTTTGTCAAATAATAAAAATGATATAAATCATACGTTGTCCAAAATGGGAATAACTTGGAAATTTGATCCCCCTATTTGCCCTCATTGGGGTGGAATATTTGAAGCAGTTGTAAAGTCCGCAAAAACGCATCTCCGTCGCGTTATTGGTGAAACTATTTTGACATTTGAAGAACTTGCTAGTGTATTTTGTAAAATTGAAGCCGTTCTAAACTCTCGCCCTCTCTGTCCACTCTCATCTGATCCAAATGATTTAGAAGCTTTAACTCCAGGGCATTTTTTGATTGGCCAACCACTTAACGCTCTGCCCGAGTACCCCTTCAGGGACGTGAAGTTGTCACGTTTGATTCGTTTTCAACTGTTACAGCAGATGTCTCAGAGTTTTTGGCACCGTTGGTCTCTTGAGTATCTACATACTTTGCAGCAGCGCGTTAAATGGACGGATAAGACAAACCCTCCCAAAGTGGGAGATCTTGTATTAGTTAAAGAGCCTCATCTGTTGCCGTTGCATTGGCGTCGAGGGCGTATTGTAAAATTGATTTTTGGATCGGATGGAGTTCCCAGAGTGGCCGAAGTTATGGTTGGAGATTCGGTTTTGCACCGAGCAATTGCTACATTAGCCCGTTTGCCAATTTATTAGCGGACATAATCCTTATATCCGGGACGGGGGTTTGTTAAGGAATGTGCACGGGATAAACCAAACTGTGATAAAAAAAATGTTATAAAAAAAAAGGTTCGCCCTGCACATGTTTTCATCTCGAAGACAGGTCATTCTTGTGCGGTTTTGGAAGCGTTGTGACGTCCGACGCGTATTAATATTTGTAATATTTGTTTGTTGGATTGATTTGATATTAATTGTTGTAAACACTATTTTGGACATTATTATTATTTGTTGTGAGTGTTTGTGCTATCTGTGCTATCCTACACATATACATACAAATACACTACACACACATTACTACACACGGAGCAGCACAGTGCAAGCGTAACAGGAACGCCAAGCCTGTAAGGTAAGTGGTTAATCATAATTGCATTTACGTATTATTAGAGTTGCTGTGCAAATCGCAGTTTCACTCAGAGTAGTCACGACCCCGAATTGAAAATATTGATGGGCCCAGCACCAATTCGGTTTTGCGGTGGTGACTATCTCGTACAATATGTGTTCGCAATACTATCCTACATAGAGAACTCGCTCGCTCGCTCGCCTGCCTTATGTATGGGGAGGTTTTATGACCATACAAATCATTTATTTTTATTATTTTATTTAATATATTATATTTTTTTCTAGGATTGAGACAGTTCAGTTTTGAATTAAACATGGTAGAAATAAAACAAAAAATACAAGACCTTGAAAAAGTTCCATTTATCATACAAATAATTTATATTTCATATTTTGTTTATTTTTTCTCACATAATAGTGAACAATAATTGTCCAAAAAATTAAATCATGATGAACGGATGAAGTGAAATTTGGCATAGTTAAAGTTTATATGGAGGAGAAGTGCAGAAAGCTATTTATTTTATGTAAAATGCATTAGAAGTACATTAAATTAATTAAAATATGCATTACTCACACTACTGCTTCAATTTTACACAACATATACACACATGTAAATAAAAAATACATTTTGACATCCATCAATAACGGACTTCAAAAAAGGTTGCGAAGGAGGTTGCTATGCTCGACTGTATGTATTTTTTTTACTCTTACGTTCTAATTACCCTTTTTTATTCTACATTCAACAATGATATTATAACATATCTTATATATTAATACGTTATTTATACATACATATCTTATATATTAATCCATAACTTTGTATCCCTTTTTAAGCGAATTACGTGAACGGATGAACTTGAAATTTAGCATAGTTAAAGTTTATATGGCAGAGAAGTCCACAAAGCTATTTTTTTTTATATAAAATGTATTACAAGCATATTAAATTAATTAAAATATACATTACTCACACTACTGCTTGAATTTTACACAACATATACACACATTAAATGAAAAAGATGTTTCAAACATCCTTCATCCTTCTTACGTTCCAATTACCTTTTAAATATTTTTAACATGACTGACGTTGCATGCACTACAATATGCTCTTTGAAATTAACTGGTTAAATTGTAGGTTAATTTTAGAATAATATAATATTATTATAAATACATTAATATTAATTGATAAATATTTTTTTTATATCTTTATCCTTCTTTATCTTTAGTAAATTTATGGAACTACTGAAATAATTATTATTCTCTTTGGTTTTATTGAATGTCAAAATTTTTAGGTGACAGACCGCTTTCACTTCATGTCACTTTGCTTCATGTTGCCATAAGAGTAAAGCAATAATTCCAAAGTCAATGTCAATATTTTAATGTTTAGTATTTCTTTGTGGTGTACTCAAATGATGATTCAATAAAAAATTAGCGAAAAATACTTTGTAAAATCAAAATAAGAAAATTTGTTTGGTCATGAAAGTAATCCATGACTTACAACTCCGCGGTTACAATGATGCAGTTCAACTTGATGTAGCAGATATATTTAGTACAGTTGATGATGAATTATGAACAAAAATGAATTCATTTTCAAAAGTTAATGGTAGTATTAAAAACATCTTTGTATTGGATTCATCATTTGATTCTATTGTGTATCCATTACTTTTCCAAATGATGATACTGGACATATCACTATTCCTCATAATGTACAGACTATATTTAATTCAACATCACCCAGAAATACCACGCACCCATGGTATCATGTAAAATTAATTGAAAATTGTGTGATGAGTTGCGAAAAATTTCTTTATTTTCGTAAAGTTATTTGTTTCAAATTTATAATTAATTTCAATTTTGAATTAGACATCGTTTTTTTTAATGTTTATATAATTTAAAAAAAAGTGGCAAATAACTGAATAAGCATGATGAAAACCTTTGATTATAGAGGTTATACTTTGATAAAAGAACCCTAATAAAGTTCCAACTTTAAAAATTCAATGAACTATGGTCGAATGTCGACCACTGGGCGCCCACTAGTTATTATAAAACAACAATATATATGTATAAAATAACAAAATTATAGTATTATAAACATTAAAAATGCGCATCTGAAGAAAAAATCACATTCCTTACATGTAACTCCAAAAAACATATAAAAAAATAAGCGACTCCGCTGGGTGAGCTGGGTGAGCGGGTGTCTTTTGAAAGGGTAACCAACCCCTATAAAAAACAACCCTTAACAAACCCAAATTCGTGATGCGAATTTGTAATGCCAACCCATATAATCATCTATTTAATAATTTAATTCACCAAAAGAGCAAATGCAAATTAAAAATGAATTAATTAGATTGTATTTTATAGGTTGAATTAAATATTTTTTTACAACTTTTTAATAGACAAGTTTTGTGTCTTATAATTTACCTATTATGTTATAATTATCTAATACATTATATCACAGCAATCAATACTCATTTGAAGCGCTGGCTCAGTGGTTAGCGTGTTAAAATACTGTGACAATTGATATAGATTCAAATCCTTCTAAAGCTAGAATCTAGAGCTTTCAGTGACTAATAAAATCATCTTAATATATTAAGTTGCTTTACTTATCTACTTTTATCTCATACTTAAGTCGTATCAACATTAAAATTATAATAACTTTTGATAGAGTCAACTGATTTGAATGAAACTAAGACTAAGTGTTATTCGAGGATATGCTTTATGATTTTCTTGGTGAGGTATTATTTTGAACGTAGTATGGCATAGTATTCTCATCATAAAAGTAAAATTTAACCATATAACACTATAAATAGCAAAAAAGGAATTCACCAATTTGACATAGTTTCAGATTAGTAACTTTCTGCAAAAGTTGATAGGGTGATTAAAGGCAAAAGAAAAAAGTATTTTTAATAATGAGACATTCATTTATATTTACAGAAGAAGGTTAAAGAAACCAAGGAAAGTGTTTTATACACAGCTAACACAGCGCCTGGTGATAGAAAAGATATCAGTGGTCCCATGCCTGACGCATATAGTCCACAATATGTGGAAGCTGCATGGTATGCATGGTGGGAAAAGCAGGGATTCTTCAAACCTGAGTATGGAGTAAGTACATCAAAATTTATCTATATCTGTGCTAGCGACCATAAATAACTTTGTCTATGTTTGCATCTTTATAAATGATGATATCATACAGTGTCATTATGTGAATCTAATGATTTATATAGTGCATATTAAGGTAGCTCTCAGATACAGTGGAATCTCTATAACTCGGATGTCAAGGGAAATGCAAAAAAAATTGAGTTAATGAGTTCTCAACTCTAAAATGTTGAATTAGAATTGCATGTTTTTTAGTATATCCATAAACAATTTGCAGATTTTGTATCAATTATTTTTTCAAGTTCAAACAATGAACCAAAATCATGATCATCAATATCACCACATCTTTCAACATAACATTGTAATATGTTGCTGTTCTGGCTTCTGATGCTCTGCTTTTAGTGAATGTAGTCATTCATGAAAAGTGTACAAAGCATACACAATAGATTAGAAGCCCCAAACATTCCTTTTAGATTTTATATTCTTATTATAATTATACTGTATATGTAGATATACAGTTTACCTTCTGGCATCTGACTTCTGTCTAGCAACCTAAAATGTTAAATATACTTACTATAACCTTTTTTTTTTGTTTGGGACAGAAGTAAGGAGCAAGTAACAATTTATTTATTTTATTGTCAATTGGATGTTTTTATACATATTAAATTTCGTATTTTTAATAGTAAAATTTACATGGTTTTAAAACCTTTACAATAATCTCAGCTAATAGCATCAGGTGGGATAATACCACAAACTTTAAACAATAATAATGTATGCATTTACAGAGAAAGTCAATCCTGGAGCCAAATCCAAAAGGCAAGTTTGTAATGGTAATACCTCCACCCAATGTGACCGGTTCCCTTCATCTTGGACATGCCCTTACAAATGCTGTTGAAGATGCTCTTACTAGATGGCACAGGTATTATTTGTTTTAGGGCTTCTTCAGATATGACAGAAACCATCAAAATGGAATCTGATATTAATAACAAACCACCACTAAGTGTGAACTAATATGAAGATGCAGATATAAATAAGCTTGATTCTTTGAAATTAGTTGTGACTGAACAAGGCACTAATTTAATAGCCATTACCTAGTATCTACATTAACCCTTTGTCCTGCGAAACTTACATTATTGTACTATAATTAAGTATATGCTTATTTGTATACATGTTAGGTTACTGGTGCCAGATGTTACCTTAACTATCTTAGGCCATCCTTTAGTTTCATTTTTGGCTTCAAGTTGGATTCAAGTAGTTAATATTACAAGTGCCTTGTGGCACTTTCAATGTTCTAACACCCCTTGTTAGAATTTTCCATGGAGTTTTTGAGGCATCTCAGGATTCATGGTCTGTGGTATTATATCCCATCCACTTCACTTTTGCACAATAATTGAACTATATTACGTAAATCACCACCAATATTACAAAATATAAAGTCAAATAACACAAGATTATGAATCAAATATAAAATCCAATTCATGACACACTAAGATCTCGCTAAAAACTCCTTGTTTGGTTTGTTCAGTTTTGACATAAAACAGACAGATTTAATTGTGTGCTTATCCGATTGTTTTTCCTTAGGATGAATGGTCGGACCACTTTATGGAACCCCGGATGTGACCACGCCGGTATTGCAACTCAAGTGGTCGTCGAGAAAAAACTATGGCGCGAAGAGAAGAAAACTCGCCATGAACTTGGTCGAGAAGAGTTTATTAATCGAGTTTGGGATTGGAAGAATGAGTGAGTTAGATATTTTAATGTACATTTATGAGGGTGCTTTTTCAACGACTTTTTTTTAGGTCTCTAATAAAGTGTCCATGTCCAAATGTAAAAAAAATCGCTTGAAAATTTAAGTCTTTAATATTAACTCCAAGTACCCTCCCAGAACGTGAGATTTTTCATATAAAATACACTTTTTGGTTATTTTTTACAACTTGGCGGCACTTTTTATTAACATATCCTGCGGTAATGCCTATTATACCATAATAAACTGTAACTCACACCAGTGGGTTAGTACAAATCACTAATAAAGTCAAATTTTGTAGAAAATTATTGTTTTTACATCATCAGGAAGGAAGGTATTGGCATAATCACTAAGCCGGCCCACAATGAACCGTGTGTTTTTCAAATGATTACAAGAATGTTTCTCAGGTTCAGGTTTCTTCACAATATGTTCCTTAACCATCAGCCGATAGTGTTACCATTTTAAATGAGTAAATTTACAGGAATTCCAAATAATATCTACCAAAACAGTGTTTAAGTAAAAGGCTCTTTGAATAAATTTGAATCTTGTGTTGTTTATATTGGTTTTTTTTTTGGATGACTTGTTTTTCGACCTCTGGAATAAGGATTAGGTTAGGTTAGCAGTCATTCCAATGTTACTTATGAACAGTTATAGGCTGACGATGACTTTTTAATGTCCACTGCATTGCACACTTGTTTGTTACTACTTGTTGCAGTACTAGAACATAGTTTGCAAAAAAAAAAAAATTGTTTCGTACAGAAAAGGTGTACGCATCTACGAGCAACTTCGTTCCCTCGGTTCGTCATACGATTGGACCCGTGTACGTTTCACAATGGATCCGTCGATGTGTCGGGCTGTAAACGAGGCGTTCATACGTTTGCACGACGCCGGCGACATTTATCGTGCGAACAGGCTTGTCAACTGGTCCTGCACATTGAAGAGTGCCATTAGCGATATCGAAGTGGATAAAGTGGAATTAACCGGACGGACTATGTTATCTATACCTGGATATGAACAGAAGGTGAGAGGCAACTTTTATAGAAATTTATTTTTGTGATATTTTCATGTAAATATTTGCGTTTTTAATATATTACTTTACTAGCTGACCCGACATTGCTGTGACTTAGTTATTACATGTTGAATTTAAATTATGATAACTATTTGGAATAGGTTACAAAAGAGATTACATAGTAAATAGAGTAACATAACATGTGCACCATAAAATAAACTGGATTTAAAAAAGAAATTTAAAATAAAAAAGTGGTGCCGTCTATGAGATATCTAGAACAGTCGGTCCTACAGTTTTCTGTCAAGAAACTAATTAAAAGCGCCATCTGTTGAAGACTGATGAAACTTACAATTGATAACAATAATCGACATTGACAATAATTTAATTTCTAATTAAAAAATATTGAGGACATTACTCGAAATATAAATTATCATATCCCTCAAGTTGGACGAAGTTATACATAAATGCCAACTTTCATGAAGCGATCTTCATTGAGTAGTTTCAGATTACATTGTGGACAAACATCATGACACTGGATTTTTATAATTTAGATAGCTTTTAACGTTTGATCACAATCTTGTCTGAAGTTAAATAATTATCTGGTGAAAGATGGTAAACACCCTAACCCTAAAAGAACTGGTTCTCAAGTGATGCTTTGCAACAGAACTAACCAGGAAGTCTTAGACAAACCATGCTATGGTTTCATCACGACGTTTTATTTATTTTTTATTTTTTTATATCATAGGAGGCAAGCGAACAGTTGGGTCACTTGAAGTTAAGTGATCATCACCGTCCATACACACTTGCAACACCAGAAGAGTCGCAAGTGCGTTGCCACCCTGTGTTTGGGGGAGGGGGAGTGGTGTAGGGGGGAGGGGAGGCGGGTTATCCGGCGCTCTCACTGACCGAACGAAACGCAACAATGCAAGCACTGTTACTTCAGGTCGGTTTTCTGCGAAAGGATGGTACTACCCCTGGCGAGCAGACCCATTCATGCTGAAACCAGTTATAGCCTCAGCATGGCTCTACCTCCTCTTAACACTTTTTCCTTCACCGAGAAGTCCAACTCAATTGCTTGGATTCGAACCACCATGTCGGTGTCCCAACACGCTATCAATCATAGCTGATGGCTTATGGCATGACGGCTTACCATCTTTGGCCATAATTGGTTTTTTAACTTCTCAAAGCCTAAACGTCTGTTCACTTTCCATTTAGTTACACCCTACCCTGTATCTGACTATCAGGATATGCAAAATTAAAGAAAAATATTGTTTAGGTGGAATTTGGAGTGTTAGTCCACTTCGCTTATAAAGCTGAGGATTCTAATGACGAGGTCATTGTGGCTACGACACGAGTTGAGACCATGCTGGGCGATGTGGCAGTTGCTGTCCATCCCAATGACACAAGGTACTTCTATATTAAACTATTAACTATTTCAGTTTATCCCATCTAGAAGTTCCTATGGGAGAACAGTGGATTAGTATTTTTCTTCTGCGTCTTTCAGGTGATTATTAGTAGACGTAAGGATCACATACTAAAAATATATTTTATAGGATTTAACGTTTTTTTTTTCGAACTGCCTACGCTGTTGACCTAGTAAGGCCTTAACAGCTTCACCGGACTACTAAGACGAGCGCTTAAGGCACTCAGCATATTTAATTTTGACAACTAGCTCAAGGGTGCACGGCACACTTCGGCTTGGGCTGTTGCCTGATTCATGCGATTCGTGACCTGTCTGAGCTAACCTAAGCTAAGCTACATATTCATACTTGTGCGAGTTATTGAAATATATATGTGCACCAAGCATACATACCTCAATAAATCCTATATGTATTTTGTTTCGGATAAATTTTCTAAACTATTTCAGGTTGATAAGGAATAAAAAATAAAAAAACCCTGCCACTTTTATGTGTAAGCGTGTGTGCGTGCACGTGTGTGGAGGTAATATGTGTAATATTGTTGCACTGATGATAAATTTTGTGTCACTATATTCGCGCGAGCAGCATGCTCAAGGGCTCCTCGCCGAGGGAACGGACCTAGGCTTGAGCCTCTGCCGAAGGGGGGGATTTAACGTTTGACCACAATATCATTTGGTTTTAAATGACAATGTTGTCAAAGATGGTAGGCACGTTAGTCCTAGTATTAGCTCTGACGTGCAGCTGCCAGAACAGATTTTTAGCTATTTGGCGATAGATTTTTCTAACTAGCTCTAGCCAGAGGGTCTTAGAAAAAGCTATACCATAATGCCGAATATATCCAGTCGTAGTGTTACATACGTTGTGACGTTACGGCATACTGGACTTTTTGAATTTTTTAATTAGTAACCAAGTAAACAGTTTTCTGACAACAGTTAGGGATCTGATCTATTTCGACAATATTTACAATTTTTTAATATCTCAAGATAGATAATTAATAACATGATAATCATTACCTAGTATAAAACTAAGTGCCCTACCGCGTCTGTCTGTATGTCTGTTCGCGATAAACTCAAAAACTACTGAACAGATTTTCTTGCGGTTGTCACCAGTGGATAAAGTGATTCATGAGGAAGGTTTTAGTATATAATTTGTGAAGGATTTTTTTATAGTCAGGGCGGGACAACGTTTGCCGTGCCCGCTAGTTATGAATATGTGAAAAAATGCACAGATAAGCGTTAATTACATATTAATGAATGAATGAATGAATGAATATTAATGAATCTACATGAATTATGCAACGTATGTAATCAGTTTTACTCCTATACATTTCAAATAGAAGTGGACAGAATCAGTGTTACATAATATTCTAATTATTTCATGTAGATCATGTGTCCAATTCGAATTATTTTTGATTATTCAATTTTAAGGTTGGTAGCCAATTTCTTCTAAATTAATCATAATATTTTTCGTAATAGGTTATAAAAAATACACTTTGTTTAAGAAAAACATATATTATATTAACAATGCAAAAATAAATATGGTAATCGAATTATTTTTATATCATAGTCTGCAAACGAATATGCAGGTCACTTGATGTTAAGTGATCACCACTGTCCATAGACGCTTGCAACATCAGGAGACTCGCAAGTACGTTGCCAGCCTGTGTTTGGGGGAAGGTGGGAGAGGAGACGGGGAAGGGGTGAACGAAACTCTCACTGACCGAACGAAACGCAACAATGCAAGCATTGTTACTTCACGTGGGTGTTTCTGTGGGTCGGATGGTAGTGTCGGGGGCGAGACGAAAATGCTGCTGAAAACAGTAATAGCTTCAGCATGCTTCTACCACATACAAGTCTCTATGGCATCATATTAATAAAATATATAATTATTTTGTATTATTTTTTTTACATAGAGTCGACGTACTTATATGTTATACTAATCAGTTTAGTAATCAGACCAGTAATCAAAAATTGTTTAAAGCAAAAACTATGTTACAGATATAAGCATTTGATTGGAAGGAATTTAGTACATCCCATATGCAAGAGAAAGTTGCCTGTAATCGCTGATGAGTATGTAGATATGTCTTTTGGAACAGGTTAGTTATTATAATAACTAGTATATACTATATATATATACTATCTTAATATATATATTTCTTGTGTGCGTGTGTATGTGACTGAACTCCTCCTAAACGACTGGACCGATTTTGATGAAATTTTTTGTGTGTGTTCGTGGAGATTCGAGAATGGTTTAGATTCACAATTGGACCCGGCAGGTGGCGCTGCGATCGACTTTTAGGATTTTTTTTGTTTTTAAGGCAGGACAACGTCCGCCCGGTCCGCTAGTTCTTATATATATCATAATTCATCTGTCTTGTTGTTACAAAGGAAATATGTTATATATGTTTGTGTTCAAAAATATTATGTTAAAATTAAATAGCAGGGAAAATTTTCCAAAATATTCTTTAATTTATTTTAACAACATGTACTTCGACAGGATCCTTATTACAAATGTCAAAGTTTTCAAAACGGATAGTAATGACAAAATAATATTAATTTCTTGGTGATACACACATATACTTGTGTATTCTATACAATGTAACATTTTACCACAACTTCTCGTAATATTAAGAGGTGCTATCGAATATAATAATATACGATCGTAATCCTAACAAATATAAATGTGTATTCATTTGTTAGTTAATCCTGTGGTTTTTATTATAAAAAGCTGCATTGTAATACATTAGACATACTTTAATGAATATGTTGTTTATATATTGAAGGATCAAGTTCGTTTAGAAAAGCAGTAGAAATATAGTTTCAGCGAATAACTCATTGGGGTCACTACTTTAGTTATGGGTCACCACTCAAGAGAGTCGTCATAAATATCGGGGTCACCGGGGTTACTACTTTATAGAAGTCGCGGTCACAATTTTAGAGATGTTGGAGTCATTTCTTTTATGATGGCGGTGCCACCAGCATAGAGCCGTCGAGGTGACCATGACCATTTTAGAGATGTTGTGGTCAATACTTTTTTAGTATGTTGGAGTCGTTACTTTGGGGAAGTCGGGGTGACAATACTTTAGTTTACATTACATTTATCTTTATTATAGGTGCTGTAAAAATAACTCCCGCACATGATCCTAATGATTATGACATCGGCAAACGTCATAACTTGCCGTTCATCAATATACTGTCGGATGATGGTAAAATGTTGGACAATTGCGAACAATTTTCTGTAAGCTTTTATTTAAATCTCTATATGTATAAATATTATGTACGTGTGTTTGTCACTGAAATCTTACTGATCGTTTGGACTTCTTCTGATGACTTTTCTGTGTATTTGAATGGATGTTTGGATGGATGCATGAAGAGGGCGTAACGCTTTTTTCTTACGTGATGTAAATATACAAATATAAATAATCGAGAAACATATTAAATAATTTTGTTCCTGGCGAGTCCACGGACAGTACATTTTTTTTTCGACTAGAAAATAGATGTTATAATCAAGTTTTTTTTTATCCAGGGTATGAAGCGATTTGATGTCCGACGTCAGATCATAAAGACTTTGGAGGATTTGAAGCTTTACAAAGAGACGAAGGAACACGCCATGGTAGTGCCTCTCTGCAGTCGCTCGAAAGATATCGTCGAACCAATGCTCAAGCCTCAGTGGTGAGCCTATTTTATTTATTTATTTCAAAGAAATCTATCTATTCTTTGAAAAAAGTACAAGTAAAATGTTACTTTTGCCAATAATTACATAATTGTATAAATACATTTTTATATATATATATATTATATACATATGGCTTTTCGGAATAGTCTTGTTACCCCTAGGTTAATAAAATTCCGTTCAAAAATGTATTCTATATATATATACTTGTGAAAACAAAAACAATTAGATGACTATAATGCTGTGGTCTCAGTACTCTTGAAGGTCAGTTCCTTGTTGCTCTTTATACTCGCACCGATATCCAGAATAGAACTGCTCGGACGCACCGTAGCGTTCTGTATATATCTTTTAATAAAGGAGGGTGGAAAACTCTGGAAGGCGGACGACATTAAACCAACGATTTGATAAAGTTAAGGGTTCTTTTTAGATAACCGGTTGTAATTCGTTCCCACGATCGATGATTCATTACTTGTTTGTTTCTAGCTTGTTTGCAAAAGGCATGTTAAATTTTATATTGTATTTTTATTAATAGAATCAAAAGTTGCGGTCAACTTTCACTTTAAAAAATCCTTTTTCAAAAATTTTAAATTTTTTTGCTTTCAAAATTAAGTTTTTACTCGGATAAAGCAGTCAGTGGATGAAATAAAATAGATGATAACTTGACTTATCACCTGGGTTATTACCCATCACTAGTTACTAATTTTGAGAATACGCCAATTAAGTACCCGGTTTTTGATTTGGCGTGTCGGGTAGAAGAGACAGATATAGTCGGCTAAAACAGTTTCGTATAGCGTTATCTTTGTTTATCGCAGTCATTGCGCTGGGCGATAGAGAAAACGCTTCACAAAACCAAATCAAGCCGATCTTAGCCGAACGTCTCACTTTACTCACCGACGTGACAAATAAAATGTCGGATACTGTACTAGAGTTTGTTTTTTTTATTAATTTACAATTATGGATAACTAGCGGGCCCGGCAGACGTTGTCCCGTCTTGATTATGAAAAAATCCTTGACAAATTATATAATTCCTCATTAATCACTCTATCCACCGGTGAAAACCGCATGAAAATCCGTTCGATAGTTTTTGAGTTTATCGCGAACAGACAGACAGACAGACGCGGTAGGGGACTTTGTTTTATACTATGTAATGATGATGTAACAGTCAAGAATCCGATGAATAATATAATAAGAAGTATACTAGAATGAAAACCTATAATGCTTTATCACATCGACACAACTTACTGTATTAATAATAATGCAAAAAAATGTAACATTAAATATTGATAAACATTTGACAAAGGAAGAAAAATAGAGTAAGAATAAATGATAAAGTGAAAATGAATTTATCTATAAAAACTGAAATTAACCTATGGAAAAGAATATCAATATCAAGAATATGGAAATATAATTTATTGAATGTTGTTTAAATAGTCATTGATATAGAATGTGTTTCCGTGCCAAGCCATGTTTGCCTGACATGTCCTTCAGGCCATTTGATATTTTGACAAAAATAAATGTATTAACATACTTTTGTTTTTTCGAACTGCACTACTTCTACACTATTTACCTGTCGGGCCTTCACAGCTTCACCAGACTACATCACGTATTATCATACAATATTACGTTAGAATATTGTACATAACATAAGTAATTCTTTCGTTTGCAATAGTTATCAAATCGTATACCATCGGTGGTACACGTGAACTAAACATCAAATTTAACGTGTACCACCGGTGGTACACGTAGCCTAATGATCAAAATTAACGTATACCACCGGTGGTAAACGTGGCACGGGACGTGTTAATTGTCCTTTTGAATTTAAAAGTAAGTTTTATTACGAGTCGGCAAGCTTTGGATCAACAAAACCTTGGGTATAACTAGGTACATTCGATGCGATAAGATGGCAGCAGATGCCATAGCGGCTGTAAAGACAGGCGAGCTGAAGATAATACCCGATGTTCATGAGAAGATTTGGTACCACTGGATGGAGAATATCAGAGATTGGTGCATATCGCGTCAACTGTGGTGGGGACACCGCATTCCCGCTTATAGGGTCACTTTACCCACCAACCAGGTAATAAAAGTTTGATTATTTTACTAAAACTTGATTAAAAAAAAATACCTTTGAAATGTATTGTATTGAATTAAAATAATTTAAAACGGCGTAATGGCAAAGAGACAAATTAGAGGGTAAATACTAGAATTGTATATTCTACGGCGCTTTAAGTTAAATACTACACGGTGTGTTACGTCAGCGCGCGCAACTTCCGTCCTAAACTAAAACTTTATGTCGTACCTATTATAACGGCGAGCTGAACTGCCGTTTCAAGCTAAAATTTAACTGTCAATTCTTATGATACGCCCAAAAGAAGTATAAGTTAAAAAAAAATTGTGTGGTTTTATGAAACCACGACGCAAGTGCCATTTTTTTCTAATCGTAGGAATTATCTGAAAAATTTCGGAAATTCGGCGTTTTTAATGTTAATTTAATAATCGGAAGACGGAAAATTTAATGGAAAATCAATAGGACAAAAGATATCCAACTATGAATTTTAATCACAATCGGCGTATTAAAGCATGGAGTACATAATAAATACAATCATTCAGATGACAGATGCATGTTAAAAACTAAGCACTGTATTTATTAAAAATCTATGGATCATTTTGAATTGAACCATGGGCGCCGCCATATTGGTCTTGGCAGCTCTGCGTAGCGCCTTTCACTTTACCCCTACTGTAATGCGACATGCGATAGATGTACGAAAAAATTTGAGGCGATGGAGAAAAAGTGTATCACTTTAAAAATCACAAAGAGTTATGCGCGTTAAGGAGACAACGGAGCAGACGATCAAACCTGGCAGTAAGACTGCGCCGCGTCGCCGTCGTACTCGCTCCGGCCGCAAGAAGAACGCCCGCATTCGCGTACGCAGCAGCGTGCACGTCTGCGAACGAACACGCGGTACTATTGTATGTCGAATAATATACACGTGCGTAATCGAAGTGCATGGCTTGTCTATAGTTGTCTCTCATAAAGCACCCATATCATATTAATTTACTATCTATGCATTTTTTTGCACCATTTAAGTTTTATCATTCGTGTGTTTAATGTATCGTTTGCGATTTTTTTCAATAATAATTAACTCGTAAGATATGGCCACTGTGTCTGATCGGACTCAACTGGGTCATTACCACCACGTAAATGCGTAATAATTATAGCAGATTTAACGAATCTCAAATTATAACAAGTAAAATTATTTTTGAAGTTTACGCTATAACAATTGCTGTACAATATATTACCACTACTACTTTGGGTTTGTCAAGTTCGTGTTATTGTATCCTTCTATCAAAAGAAATGTAATTTGGAGTAAAGTCTAGTACTTGTCATTACGATTTTCTTCAAATTGAATTAATAAAGTAATCGTATGTTTTTATATTTTATATTTTATATTCTTGGAATGAATTTTAAAAAGAGTTCATCAAATGTAGGTATGTTTTCTTAACCATATCTAAGCGATAACGACATAAATAAACAAATGTAACATTATTTTTTGTCAAGTAAAAGATGCTTGCTATGTTTGTAGTTATCTCTATTGTCCATCAAAATAACATACTTAATATTAAAAAAAAACTTAACTCGTTGATAATCTTAATAGTGTTATTTGCAATAAATACAATTATATAATTAACAACAAATTAATGATATAATTATTTGTGAAATACGTGCAGTTTTTATACCATACATATGTATTTTAAAAACTTAAGGAGGTAGTTTAGTACTAGTATATTTTAATCTATATCCAGCCCCATTATTGCTCTGAAATATACTCTAAATATATATAGACCATCAACAACAGATATATATAAATAATTAATTATATTGTTAATTTACAACAATCATTGCTATAAACTGTTATCAGTTATTCTGCTGTTGCGTAGTTTGCTGTTTTATGTCTTATTGTAATTTGTAACAATGACACTATACATTTATATCGGTTGTCCGTATCGTAACTTTGTCTGTGAGCAATGTATACTTACCTTTTGACACGTATTGGTTGTTGCATAATGCTTATTTATTCGTACTTTAACACAGATCTACCTTTGTCATTTGTCAATAATATTAACGCACAACAGATAATGAACAACAGAATAACGATGTTTTTAATAACTTGTAATTCCATGTAATAAAGCATTCTAGCAGTAATAACTATCTCTACTCGTATAAAAGTATATGATACCATGTTTTCCCTTAGCACGTTTGCTTTCATTATTTGCGAAAAAAAAATATATGTCTTTATTTCTTTCAAGTCCTGAATAGCGGATTTTAATTTACGATATCTGTAACTGTTGCGTTTGTTGTTATAAGCTTTAGTAGCTTAATGTGAATAAATAATATTACATCAAAGTGAGTTTCCAATGACTGACTTGACACTGGCAGAATTAGAATTTAGGAGACACCATAGAAAAGTGACAAGTAATTTTTAAAATTGAATAAATATTTACTCTTCAGAACACATATGCTTTATAGTAACGACATTATGTCTAAAGCTGTAAAGATGAAGGATTAAATTGATTTAATAAACCTGCTTAGAAATTACACAAATTAAATTTGACCCAGTCGAGTTATAGAATATAAATATGTCTTATCAATACCTCACAGGGAAATAATATTTTGTTCGAGTTACAAAGTCTAAATAATTCGAGATACTGCTGTATTTCAGCCGAAGGGAATGGCATTTTTTTCGACTTACTGAGCGTAGTCAGTTAGAAAAAAAAATGACCGAAACCCCATACCCACTGAATCTCTTAGATACAGAAACAATTTGAGTGTATAATAATTTAGGCTAAAATTTTAATTAGTCGCCACTCTCTCTCGTATTCGCAGAAAGATGAAGAACTTTGGGTGTCAGCGCATACTGAAGAAGAAGCTTTACATAAAGCATCCACGAAGTTCGGTGTCACTAGCTCGGATATATCATTACAACGAGATGAAGATGTCCTTGACACCTGGTTCTCTTCTGGACTCTTCCCGTTCTCTATATTCGGATGGCCCGATGACACTGAGGATTTGAAGGTTAGTTGCAATTGAGAATTATTGAAACATAAAACAAACCATTTTATGTATTAACCCCTCGACTGATTTTTTAAGATCCTGCTATCAAAATGGCGGATCATGTTTATAAATACTTACCCAATTTTTTTGACACTATAATTTTGGCCATTTTTGAGATTTCTATAACGGCCAGTCCTACAGTTTTCTGTCAACAAACTTATTTATAGCGCCATTTGTTCGATACTGATAAAACTTACAATGAATAATTATAATCAATATTGGCAATTCGTTTAATTTTGGAATTAAAAAATGTTGAGGCCATTACTCGTGATAAAACTTATCCTATCTCTCAAGTTGGAACAAATTATACACAGATGCCAATGTTTCATGAAGATCGGAACTACTCATAGTTTCAGAGTTCATCATGGACAAACATTATGACACTGGATTTTTATATATTTGAGATATATATGTTAAAACGATAAACCAGATTTTCATGCCATTTCTTCTCGATGGCTGTGTTTTGACGTTCATAAGCGCCTTCTCAGGGCCTAAATGGAATTAAGTTTTTTGATTGATTTAAATAAATCTAAGTTTTGAAATGAAAACTTCTTTAGCCGCGACGAACGGTATTTATGGCAGAATACAAATTAATAATTTCGCGTCATGACATGCTACGTAAGCATGACCGGCAGTATTGCGCTTGCGTTGCTTGCGTCATACTAGCGACGCGTAGTATAGGGGCCTGTGTACATGTAATATTGATATTTTGCAGGTCATCCTATGTTTCATTGATTAATAGACTTTATACAAATGTATATAATAACTGCTGCAAGTGCCAATAGAGATGTAAACCATACTAATGTGTCATTCACACTATATTTAATATGAAAATTCAAAAGAGAACACATTTTTTTTATTGTTTTGTGTTTTCAAATCTGTCCGCAGTCTTTATAACTTCCTCGGTTTTTTTTCTATCTATTATTATCAACACTTTATGATACTGGAAATATTTACCTTCACAGGCTTTTTACCCTGGAACCCTGCTAGAAACTGGCCACGACATCCTCTTCTTCTGGGTGGCAAGAATGGTTTTCTTCGGACAACGTCTACTTGGAAAGCTTCCTTTCAAGTAATTGTTATTAATATATAATGTCTCATTAATATTTCTAGTTTATTTAAACTGTTTCTAAAAATGTGATATGGAAAAGAAAGCCCACAATCTCATTTGATGTTTAATAACGATGTGGTCTAACATGATAAATACAGTACACCTTAAGGGATTGAGACTTGAGTGCAGTTGACCGAACTAGGTACTTTTAGGTCTACAGACTCTTGGTCTACACCCTTTTTCTGTTCTGCTCTCGTTTATTTTATTAATCCAATCAAAAAACGTTTTAAATTTGGTGCAGTCTATACAGTGAGCATCTATTGTTATTATTTTACTTAACTACTAGCGGGCCCGGTGGACGTTGTCCCGCCCTGATATTAAAAAAATACCTTGACAAATAATATACCTAAACATTGCTCGTGAATCTCTTTATCTACTGATGATGATACCGCATGCAAATCCGTTCAGTAATTTTTGAGTTTATCGCCAACAGACAGACAGACATACAGACAGACGTGACAGAGGACATTGTTTTATAATATGTAATGATTATACTGTACTATTTTTATTTTATTTATTACTAGCTGTGCCCGCGACTTCGACTATGTGGAACCTGATGTTCAATACAGTGTCTAATAAAGTCATCTGAATGTATTAAGTCTAATTACTGTCTACTTTTCTGTCGTACTTAAGTCGCGTTAACTTTTGATAGACTGAAACGATTTTAATGAAAAAAAATTATCATGGCCGGAGTACTTCAGCAGTGATGCGTGTTCAAACAAACAGACAGACAGACATTTCTAAAAATGATTGAAATGTATTAGTAAAATTTAAAAAACTACAATTTTTGTAATTACAGTGTATAAACTCTTTGTAACGTCGTTGGTTATAACGAAAAACTTCCTATAACATAGAAATTAGTTCAGTTTGGTTGATTTACCACGAAACCATTTATTCTTTCTCATCATTCGGTGTAATGAAAACTCTTTAAAATGAAAACAAATGCTTGGTTCCTTGAAATTCGTCACAAAGAGTTTACACTGTACTACAAAAGGCTAAAGCAATTTTGTAAAAAGGTATATCTGCAATGGTTTTTAATAAATAGTACCGGCGAAGTCGCAGATACCGGGTAGTTTCTTCATAATGATGTACTTTATCGCAGAGAAGTGTACCTCCACCCGATGGTCCGGGATGCACACGGACGTAAAATGTCCAAATCCCTGGGCAATGTCATCGATCCTGTCGATGTGGTGAAAGGCGTGACCCTGGAAGCACTGCATGAGCAGCTCGAAGACTCCAATTTGGACCCTAAGGAGATAGAGAAAGCTCGTCAAGGGCAGAAGCAGGACTATCCTAACGGCATTCCAGAATGCGGGACTGACGCGTTGAGGTAACTTTCTTTATTTTAATGCCAAAAGCCAGTAAACAAGTAGACGGACCACCTGATGATAAATGATTTTGCGGGGTGGTAGGGTGTCTGTACCCGACTGGATCGCGACCACCGTACACCAGGTGGAACACCCGCTATAGTGGCACGTTTGGGCGTGTCGCGTTCCGGGATCAGCCGGTGTATATCCAGCAACTATGGGGGGGGGGGGGGCTGTCCCTGACTGGGTCGCTTTCAGGCCGGCATGACAGCGGCGACCGGCGATGGATAGTATGTCTTTCGGTGGTCGCCATTGTTTTTGGATTGTACTGTGCTTACCATCAGGCACAGTACAGTCACTTTGCCGAGCTACAATAAAAAAAAAAAAAAAAAAAAAATGGTTACCGTCGCCTATAGACAACTGCAACATCAAGGGTATCACTGATTTGGACCCTAAGCAGATAGAGAAAGCTCGTCAAAGGCAGAAACAAGGCTATCTTAACGAGATTCCTGAATGCGGAATGACTGATGCGTTGAGGTAATTTTTCCTTTGTTTATTTCTTGATAATTTGCATATAATATATATTTATAATATAATATAATACACCTTGATAAACCGTACGTCCGTATGAAAACTTTGAAAAAACTGGAGTTCGTAGAAGACTGGAATGGTCTAAATACTAGATACTGTGGCAAACTAGCTGTTCCATGGTTCAGACTCAGTAAGACCAGTAACAGTTGTTTTAGGTAACAGTGTTAGGTTATACAATAAAGTCCCAAAACACATTACTACAGATTTGCCGGACTGTAAGTGTCAGTTCAGTGGTCACAATTTTTTTAATGTTTATGATCTTCGTTTACCAGATTCGCCCTATGCGCTATGACTCAAGGTCGAGATCTGAACCTGGATATTCTCCGTGTTCAAGGATATAGATTTTTCTGCAACAAATTGTGGAATGCAACAAAATTCGCCCTCATGTATTTCCCGAAGGAGACTACATACGAAGTAAGAATGTATCCTATTATAAGTCACTGTTTAAGATTGAATTTAGCACAACGTTTTTAACTCATCAATTCTGATGCAAAAGGGACGGGAAAGTGGTCATCGAGAGAGATAAAGAAGGAATTATGTTATAAAAATAGAGCGAGAGAGAGGTAGATTAGATTATGTAGGTTATTTGAGACAATTATACACATACGCGAAGTGAAATTACAACGTCAAGTTTGGGTGGAGCCTACTACATAGTTCTTATTAACATGGTCTCTTGTTTCACAGAAATTATATTTTAGTCTGGATTAACTCTAGTTCGATCTCCTAATTTTTTCATTGTAATTTTTATTAGGGGCAATTTCTTTAGTTCTATCTCCAAATTTTTTCATTGTAATTTTTATTAGGGGCAATTTCTTTAGTTCTATCTCCTAATTTTTTCATTGTAATTTTTATTAGGGGCAATTTCTTTAGTTCTATCTCCAAATTTTTTCATTGTAATTTTTATTAGGGGCAATTTCTTTAGTTCTATCTCCTAATTTTTTCATTGTAATTTTTATTAGGGGCAATTTCTTTAGTTCTATCTCCTAATTTTTTCATTGTAATTTTTATTAGGGGCAATTTCTTTAGTTCTATCTCCTAATTTTTTCATTGTAATTTTTATTAGGGGCAATTTCTTTAGTTCTATCTCCTAATTTTTTCATTGTAATTTTTATTAGGGGCAATTTTGAACTGTATATCCGCTGTTGGTCTGATGGGTCTTTACAGCTTAACCAAGCGTTCTGGGCCAATGATTCAGGTTCTTAGCCATATGGCAATAAGCTAGAAGGCGCCAAAGTGGCCGAACCTTGTCATGGGCTTGTTGCGTTGGGAAATCGCGAATTGAACCAACTAAGCTACTCATACATATAATTTTTTTCATATTTTATTATGTCATTAAATGATATTATATACTTCCAATTTATGTTCTTGTTTCTGTATATCTTTCTTAATTATAACTTCTATATTATTTATTATCTTTTGTATTATACCTATGTAAATGCTGTTATCGGCTGTAAGTAGTAACATAATAAATTTTAACAAATTTCATGTACGTTGTTGCTAATTTATTATGTTCTTATTGTCGATTCTCTCTGGTAAATAAACTTTAGCGAAACTCACATGTGTGCCTTCATATGTGCCTCCCAAACGCGTACATGTATTTCTGAGTTGTAATGTAACTTTGGCTAAGGCTAACTAACGGAAAATCGATAAAATAAGGAAGAAAAAATGAAACCGTTGCTCTAATGTATCTATGGTGTGTGTATTGGTATGGAGTGGAATATGTGAAAACTAGTAATACTGGTACTGGTAATATAGACAAACAGATAATACTATAGCAACATGCTAGTATCGAACTTAACATACTCTCCTCCCTTAAACACTAGCGGTGTTATTACAAAAAAGTTAAATACGTATTGAACCCTGGTTTTAAAAAGGTCTCATATTAAATGCACCGCGGTCGCTGAATGTTCGCCATCTTGTTCTTTTGTCTCGCTTTGGTTACGTTACGTTAGACATGTGAAAAAGGATAACACGAACTTACTTCGGGCGAGCGCGTTGCATTTATTAGGAAACTTTTTTAAACCAGGTATTTAATACGTATTTAACTTTTTTGTAATAACACGGTAGTTGTTCTATACTCTTTCAGTCGGTCCAGGTTTGAGAGTAGAGTAGGTAGTACTAGCTGGCCCAGCTACGCGTTGCTATGGCTCAGTTATTACATGTTAAATTATAATTGAAAAAGAAATTCAAAATTAAAATATGGCCCCATCTATGAGATGTCTATAACAGTCTGTTCTATAGTTTTCTGTTGAGAAACTAATTTAAAGCGCCATCTGTTCGGAACTGATGAAACTTCAATTAATAACAATAATCAACATTGACAATAATTTAATTTATGATTAAAAAATATTGAGGCCAGTCCTATCTCTCAAGTTGGACCAAATTATACTTAAATGCCAACATTTCATGAAGCTCGGTTGAGTAGTTTCCGAGTTCATCGTGGACAAGCATCATGACCCTGGATTTTTATATATTAAGAATATTAAAACTTCTATCACGTTAACCGAGTAGTATGTTATGTTTTTTTTTCTTACCTCAGTAGATATTTCAAGTGTATTGTTTTAGGTACACGGTAGAGCTCTTCCTGCGGATCTATCTCCCATGGACCGTTGGATGCTGTCTCGATTATCTCTGGCCGTTGAGAGAGTTAACGCTGGATTCGCTGCGTACGACTTCCCATCGGCAACGACGCACTGCTACAACCTTTGGTTGTACGATCTTTGCGACGTGTATTTGGTTAGTGTTTTGGACTAGATAATTTTTCTCGCTGACATATGTTTTGTTACATTTCAAAATAAACTAATTCGAATTTTAGCCGTTCCTAATATTTTACCTTATTTTTCAAGATCTTCAAATTTGAACTTCGTGAACAGAAACTGGAAATCTTAAAAAAAAAGATGCCTGTATTATATATTGACTTAGTTACTTGAGAACACATTAATCCCAAAGGTGGTTGGTTCCTAAACAATTCCACTAAAATTGTGAAATCAACTTCGAATCTTTTGTTGATTTATTATCGTTGGATTTAATAAAAATCTACATGACACTTGAAGAATTGTGGAATATTCCACAGGGGCCAAAGACTAAGAAAAAAAAACAATACTAATATAATTAATTCCAGGAGTATTTAAAACCGGTGTTCGCGTCAGGGTCTGATACGGAGAAGGTGGCAGCCCGTCGCTCCCTATACACCACGTTAGAATACGGGTTGAAACTGCTCAGCCCGTTCATGCCGTTCGTCACTGAAGAGCTGTACCAACGTCTGCCGAGGAAGGACACCAGTTGTCCTTCAATCTGTGTCGCTACCTACCCTACTGTGAGTTTATTTTAATTAAATACCTTATTAACACGTTCCTTGCCAAACCATTTTTGGCAGAGATGTCCTTCAGGCCATTTGATTTTTGGCAAGAAATAGATGTTTTTTATTTTTATGTCATAGGGTGCAAACGAACTGGCGGGTCACCTGATGTTAAGTCGTCACCACCGTCCATAGAAACTTGCAACGTCAGGAGAGTCGCAAGTGTGTTGCCAGCCTGTGTTTGGGGGGAGGGGGGAGAGGGGGCGGGAAAGGGGGATAGGGAAGTACAGTGTAAACTCATCAGAACGAATGTCAAGGGACCGAACATTTTTTTTAGTTATACTTATTATATATTATAACTAGCGGGCCCGGCAGACGTTGTCCCGCCCTGATTATAAAAAAAATCCTAGACAATTATATAGCAAAACGTTCCTCGTGAATCACTTTATCCACTGATGAAAACCGCATAAAGATCCGTTCAGTAGTTTTTGAGTTTATCGCGAACAGACAGACAGACAGACGCGGTAGGGGACTTTGTTTTATACTATGTAATGATTATTTCTAATTTTAATACTATCAATAGGTAGATAATTCTAAACACATATATTCTGTTAACTTTGCCTGACGTGTTTTGGTATGCCAATATCTGTTTTGTATTTTCTACATGTCTTGGGATGCGGTGGAATCATCTTTATGAAACAATAAGAGTTTTTCTACAACTTTGACGGCATCAAGTGCTTGTTGAACAGTTGGTTATGGTTCAGAGTCGTCCACTTGATCATTTTCGTTGAAATCATTCGATTGTATGCTGAACAGCTAATCCAATCACTCAGTGGTAGATCGTCCACACTATTAAACTGCTCTGTTTCTACAGTCTTACTGTTATACGACTAAAAGAATGCTGCATAGTCGCTTTTGTCACCTCTTCCCAAGCTTCCGATATTATATTCACTGCTTGTAGCATATTAATCGAGGTCTTGCCGTCAGTTTCAATCAAGTCCATCGACAATTTCCTTCTATAGCGGCCCTTTACACTATTTATCACACTGTTCCATCGGCTGCAAGGTACTGGTTGTATTAGCTGGGAAAAATGCTAACTCTATGTTTCGTAGATTGGTGATAAGAGGGTGAGAGTTTTGTACGCTGATTATAAAAACAATTACACTGTTATATATGTTGTTGATGTCTAGATATGGAAATATTTCCTCATAATAAAGAATCGCTGTTACTTATAATTTTTTTTTTCTCAAACTGACTCCGCTATTGACTTGGCAAGGTCTTTACAGCTTCACCGGACTAAATTATTTAAATTTTTTTTTCTCGAACTGACTACGCTATTGACCTAGCAAGGTCTTAACAGCTTCACCGGACTACTAAGGCGAGCGATTAAGGCACTCAGCCGATTTTTATTTGGGCAACTATCCTGTTACTTATACAGAGTGAATTAATGTATGTGTTTTCTGGTATACCAACCCAAATAAACTAATTTCTACGTTATATAAAGTTTTTCGTTATAGCGAAGGATTTTATAAAGAGTTTACACTGTATTATCATACATAACATGATATAAGTAATCCTTCGTTATCTTTGGTTATCAGATTATGTATCATGAGTTGTTCATAAGGTCTAAAGATCAAACTTAACGTGTACAGCCGGAGGTACACGTGTCACGGAATGTGTTTACGTACTAAGACCTAATGTACAATTTATTTTCCACACTGAAAAGTAGCATAATCTTATCTACTACAACTGACTTCCTTTTATTATCATTAAAAGTATTGCTAACTATTTACTCCGGTGAAGCTGTTAAGGCCTTACTAGGTCAATAGCATAGCCAGTTCGAAAAAAAAAACTAACTATTACGAATCAGTAATCATTATTTTTTAAGTTTGTATATTACAGATAGTATTTTGTAAAAAATTGTGTACCTTTATAATCATTGCATGTATATATATTTAGTTTTGTTTAATTTTTTTACAATACTCAAAACAAAAATTTTTCAACGCTTGCATTTTTCCACGCATTGATGAGTCACCATTCCGCCTTATTTATTTCTATGACAATAAAGAGTACATAAAGAGACTACAAGACTAAGCAATGAGACTGGATTACATAGATCTGATTAGCCCCATATTAGAGTAATATTAAACATTTAATACAATAACATACTTCTTTATACAGGATATCGATACACCATGGCGCTCTGAAGAACTCGAATCGACTGTGGAAACTGTACTTAAAATGGTCCACTTAATCCGTTCAACTCGCTCTGAATACAACTTGACAAATAAGCAGAAGACAATGGTGCACCTCATCATCTCACCAGAGCTGAAGGTGGACAAACTTCGGGCTCTGTTCAGAAGTCTACAGTCACTAGCGAATAGTGAATTGAGCGAAGAACAACCACCAACTGGCTGTTCCATACTAACCGTGTCGGATAAGATTGAGCTACACTTGGTTCTGAAGGTTAGACAATTTTTTAACAAATATATATACTACGTTAGCGGGTAACAGCTAAGATAACAGTGTATAGGTTCGTGTGGTGTACGCACAAAATTAGGCAGTGCTTCTATAGTTTGTTATGCTTGCGAGAAACTCTAATTTTATTTCTAAAATGAAAGTGGCCTAAGTTACTCCTTATAGCATCAGCTATTTGCACGTGAAAATCCCATTAAAGTCGATCCAACCGTTACGAAGATATTAGAAAGGCAATAATAATTGTTCTTTGTTGTAAGAACCATGAGTATAATACTTTCATATCCATTTACCAAAAAGTACTTTTTATGTTAGAAACAGATAATTCATGTAGATTACATAATTTAAATAAAAATATTTTACAAGTAAAATATTAATAATATATACTGTATGTATATACATAACTAGCGGGCGGGGCGGACGTTGTCCTGCCTTGATAATAAAAAAAAATCTAAAATTCAACCGCAGCGCCACCTACCGGGTCCAATTGTGAATATAAACCATTCTCGGATCCACTGGACCACGCACACAAAATTTCATCAAAATCGGTACAGCCGTTTAGGTGCAGTTCAGTGACATACACACGTACAGAAGAAATTTATATGTATAGATTAATTTTCTACAAATATTTAAATTTATTATGTGTTTTCATTAATAATACGAAGTGTAACTCTCTCTCTCTTTCTACCTTCACTAACTTATATCTCCCTCTCAACTTCCGTTCGCCTCGCCCGATCACACTTTTCGTAACGCTCACGTCACGCATTCACTAGCTTATTCCCCAAGTCTAGCGTGCGTAAAGAAGTTTTACTTCAAAAATTTTTTTGATATCCTAGGAGGCAAACGAATAGGTGGGTCACCTGATGTTAAGTGATCACCACCGTCCATAGACACTCGCAACACTAGGGGAGTCGCAAGTGCGTTGCCAGCCTGGCTTGGGGCGGAGGGGGAGGGGGAAGAGCGAGGGGAGGTGGGTCTCCGACGTTCTCACTGATCGAACGAAATGCATCAATGCGTGCACTGTTACTTCACGTGGGTGTTTCTGTGTGTAGGGTGGTAGTACCGCGGGCCAGCCGACACATTCATGCCGAACCCAGTAAGCTTTAGCGTGACTCTACCACCTACAAGAATATTACACTAAATAAAATTTTGTTTTATCAAGTATATTATAATTTTCCAGGGCCTCATTGATCCACAAAAGGAGATCACGAAGTTAGAAAAGAAGAAGGAAACACTATCACAGACCATAAACAAACTTCAGCAAGCGATGGCGGCGGAAGATTACACAACGAAATTACCAGCCGACGTTCAAAAGAGTAACTCTGAAAAATTGTTACAATCACAAGGAGAAATCGAGAGATTACAAGCTGCCGTCGAAACATTAAAACTTATGTAACGATAGAGTAATATAGGCATAATTTTGTTACCATAGATAATAAATTGGCATAAAAATATATAAACGGCGTATTTTTTTTTTTTATATTTGTACTAGATGGAATACATACATTTTTAATGACATAAAAATAAATGAAAAAATTCAACATGTTTTTTTATATTTTTTAAATAGACTAATCTATGAGTAAAGTTAAGATTCAACAGTTCTTGATTTTTTATTTATTTGTTTTGTAGCAATAAAAAGTGCTCTTTGAAAATTGTTTTTTTTTAACATTGTCTTAACATATGAACCCATTTCATCAGCATCATCGTCCAATAAGAGACCTACTGCAGGGCAATAGGCCTCTTCCCAAAATTAGGTATGGATAATGGGACCTCACGCCAGCCCACGACGTATTGGCGATTTCAGACTGATAAATCTACACGTCTATGTTTTTCCACCTGAGGTTATGGTTTCTTCACGATATTCTTCACTGTCAGCTGATAATGTTACGAATTTAAATCAGTAAATGCACCGGAATTCCGACAAAAACATTGGTATATACCGGCAGGTTCCAATCTGCGGTTGTCTGATTGCTATTCCACCGGTCAGACGTAATGGTAATGCGAGTTACAAAGGGACTAAATATATTCATTATATAATTTCAGACGAATAAGTTTCTTGAGTAACTCATTTATCAGTTATTACCGGTCAGTATCAGTTCAATAGTTAACGTGGAGCTGTCGATATTTTCAGAATTAATGTACATTTGTTTATTCAAATTGAATTAGTACCAGTGTGTATGTATAGATAAATCCATGCGAATAATTAAACACTCTAGATCGTAGTTTTGCAATATTTCCTGTGTTATGTTCAGAATTAGCTGATAGATGGCACTACAGATAATTCTATGAGCTTCGATTTGTTACTTGCTTACATTGAGACCAGATGGCAGAACGGTCGCGCGCCCTATTAATTATACATAATTAATTCTATTCTATGGTTTTTATTATTAATCAATTTAATATATTTTTTTTATTTTTAACGATTTATTTATTGACAAAACCAAAAATATTTAAAAAGTTTTACTTCAATCGCGTGTGACGGTTACACGCACTCATTTTTTATTTCATAAACTATACTCAATAAACCATTCTAAAAGTTTTTGGCGGGATCTTGGAATGCCATGTAGTGGTCTTTATTTATTTTTCCATAATCTTGTGTTATTTGGCTCTATATTGTGTAATGTTGGTGGTGCTTTACGTAATATAGTTTGGTTATTGTGCACAAGTGAAATGGATCAGAAATAATACCACGGATTCTGACTTGCCACAAAAATTCCCAGGAAAGTTCTAACAAGATGACCATCATCTTGTTAGTTAATTGAAATTATATCAAGTAACTTGTAATATCGTTACTCACTTGACAATGGCAGTAATAATCTACTAGAAGACTGTGCCAAAAATAAAATAGAAGAACTATTATTCTATGCTAATTATTTTGTATGTCATCTTGACTTGTGGAAAGTTATAACGACCACAGAGAACGTTACTATATAAATGTAATGACAAGTGTCAATTACTTGTACGACTAATAGTCTGTGGTGTCAACTGTCATACAAACAGAATTTTTATAACACGAATCATTGTATTTACTGAAAGATAACAAAAGTTCTTCACGTTAGACTGTATCAAGTATACAATTTGTTATAAACTGAGTTAGAAGTCTTTAGTATTCTGTCTGGTATGGAATTTCCCACATTAGGTGAAAATTGCGAATATTCACATTGCAATCAAACAGATTTTTTGCCTCTGCAATGCAAATGCGGTAAGACCTTTTGTCGTGAACATTTCAACAATCACTGCCTATCGGGAGAATGCGAACTGGCGCCAAAACCTAAGGAAGTTAACCTCAAAAATGATAGCAATATATTCAGATGTACGGAGAAAGGCTGCCGCAAAGGAAATTACCATGAAATGATTTGCAGAAAATGTAAAAAACATTTCTGCATTGACCATCGGTTTCATCCGTAAGTACTTATTTTAATAAACTTTGGTTTCTCTTAATTGGGTTTGGTGTTAATACGTAAATACCAAAGAAAGATATCACGAGATGTCATAATAAAGTATTCTCTGATTATTTGGTGAATTACTAAGGTCTTATTGTCGTTAAAAAATATTTATCCTAAATTCAATATGTGCAAAATATTGAACAACTATTTCAGGAATGTTCCTTATGTAACTTATAGGGTTTGATACTATGTAAAAATCATGGTTTATCTTGATTGAGAAGGAGTCAGCCATCAAATTATTTGATGATTGTATTACCATGTAGTCATTAATCTCAAGATATTTAATGGACTGAAATTATTGTGACTCTCTCGCATCTAATAATAATATTACCAGTTTTTTGTGATCATTTCAATGTTCTAACAAGATGGTGGTCTCATGCTAGAATTCTCTAAGAAGTTTTTTTGGCATCTCGGAATTAATGCTCCACTTACTTCACTTGTGCACTTGGTTGTTACCAAGCTATACTATGTAAAATGCCACCAATACTTGGATCAAACAACACAAGATTATGAATAAAATATTACTACACGATAGACCAAGATCCTGCCGACAACTCCATTTGGCTTATTATAAATTTTATTATTACAGATCTTGCCCCGAGGTGGATGATGAGACTATGGCAGCAAAAATAGAAGAACTTGAAGCACCAAGAAGACAATTCAAGGAGGCTAACCGATATTTACAGGAGAAAGTGTGTACTTGATTCTTTATTCTGAGTAATTGCAATGTCAACAGGATTCATTGATCAGCCTATAGCCAATCTCAAAAAGGATTGTAATCCTATTGTATGTCAGCCATAGATAGACATTTATTCATAGAGATTGTATACGTTGCTAATTATAATTTTCAGATAGAAACACAGCAGTATGATTTCTGCTTTGTTAGATCCCTTTAAAATTAGATTGTCATGAATAAAACCTGTTAACATTCTTGACATTTCTCTGATAATCAATGGAATGCATCTATGTAGAATCGTCTTCTTCATTTCTCTGTAAACTTGAACATTGGATCTTTTTTTAATCAAAAATTTTCTGAAATTAGAAACCCCTTTGAAATTAGTTAGAACACCTGACGTGAAAACAGTTCTTAGTTACAGATATGCATCATTTTTATTTTTACAATTTCCAGATTACTGAAAATATTCGTAAAGCTCTACAATCTACTGCAAAGGTGAAAACGGCTTCAAAAATCCACCTAATGAGGATAAAACAAAAAGCTGTAGGTTCTAAGACTATACCAGTGACCGACAGAGTATATTTCTCTGTTAAAAAACCAGTCGAAATGACAGCAAAACCTGTTAAAGTAGTCCAAACGGAAGATCATATTGTAAAATTAGATACCGTTATATTAGATCCAGATTTGAAAGACACCATACCAATTTTCGTAGATAAAAAATGGAGTCTTGGAAGATGTATCGATAGTATATGTGAATATTGTAATGTAAAAAATGATAATAATAAAATTGGGGAGATTAAGCTAAGGATGTTTCGACAGTTGGACGGTTATTGTGTTAGCCCTTTGAAAATGGATATGGAAGTTAGTGTGTTAATGAAAAGGGAGGTTTTACTTGAAGGTGATAAACTGGTGTTGGAATATATTGACAATAATGTGTTAAATGATTTGCGTGATGACTGTCAGTTGTTCTTAAGTTGATCGACAATATGGTATTAAGACATTAAAAGAAAAGTATTTATTACAGAATGTAACCTCTTTTATTTCAATCTATTCAAACTACAGTGTTAATATTCTTATTATTAATAAACAGATATTTTCAAATATTAATAATATGAGATCATTTGTCTTTAATTATAAATAGGGAATGATTATTAAAACTACAGAATCTTATAAATAATCATATAATAATAAGTCCTTATTATAATTTATATTTTAATTTCACTGTTCTCTTTGCTGATTTGCGATTGACTTCTCTGGTAATCTACTAAAGGAAGCAACTGTGCCGGTGTTGATGGATTTGTGTTAGCAGTTGGGGGCGGAGTGGCTGCTAACTTGTACTTCTCCACTAGCCAGTTACATGTACCAGTTCTCGCTATGAGGGTCAGGAGGTCTCTGCGGTACTGCTTTGTTAATATAGCGTAAAGGAATGGATTCGCACAAGCGTTTAACGGGTAGAAGAAAACTAGTAGAACTTTTCCATGACTGACATCCACTAGAGGCACTCCCGCCAACGCGGTTACACCGAAAAACGCGACTGGCGCCCAACAAAGTAAATCGGTGCCGATTAACAAAGCCATCTTGTTCGCTATCCTTCGCTCAGCTGCCGCCGCCGCTCTCCTACCTCCGTAGTTCTCCCCACCACCTCCCAAAGATCTATATATCTGGACATAGCACACCACAATAGTTACCCATGCTATTGCATTTGTCAAAAACAATGATCCCTGATATATACCATCTCCGACATCCTTGCTTTCAACCGGTAGGCAAATTGACGTCGACGAATAATCAGAAACGCCGACCAAAGGCAATCCAGCCATCACAATGGAGAAGAGCCATCCTCCAAGCATGATCTTTGCTGCTGCTGCCAAAGAGATTCGTCTCTCTAAATATATGGCATACGTTATAGCGAACCATCTTTCTAATGTAACAATCGTCAGAGTGATCACCGAAAGCTGTCCAGAGAAAACTGAAAGAAATCCGGCGACCTTACAACCGACTCCGTACTGCCAATTGTAAGCGTAGTTGAAGAATTCCCCGTACGACCTCAGGTCAACTACAGCTAACATAAACAAGTATACTCCAGTACAGAGGTCGGAGAAAGCCAAGTGACACATGAGGAATCTCGGTACAGTTAGTTCTGTGTGATTCGTCAGCAATACTAGGAGTACGGCGACGTTTCCTACGACCGCTGCTGCGATGACGAACCACACGCTCGCACGAAGCCAGGACCATCCCATCACATCTTCACATGGATTTAATGCATCCGGTAGTGGCGTGCACTCCACTATGCGTCTGGAAACATAATACAATCCTATTTGAAATAATTGCGTGGTAAAAACTATTAAATAATTAGGAGGGTAAGCTAGTGCGTATAAAAAATGTTAAACGTCTTGGATGCTTTTTTGCTGAATATTTGCTGAATTTTGGAAAAAAAACACTTTCGTTATGGCCCCAGAAATGCTTTAATCTATGTTGTATTCATATATGATGTGCTCATTTTTCAAATTCTCAAGATCAATTATATGTAAATGTTACAAAAATAAAATGTATATACAATATTGCTCGAGAGGTTGGCTATGAACAAAGTATTAAAACTAAAAGAAAACCCTTACAAGCCAGGCAAGGTCGGGTATTTCTGTTAATAATAATATGAAAGACCAAAATATATTTTATAGGAGTAACAATCACCTTATACTAAAGTTGCCGCAATCCGCAGAAATAGTGGCTTGACCTAAGGTGTTATTAACCGGATCGTGGAATTGCCCTTGGTCATCATCTTCATAACTACCAGAGTCTGAGAAATATTCTTCGAAGAACCCATACTCTTCGCTTGTCGTCGCTGTGGACGCATCGTCCTCTAGCGGCCTGTAAAATGAAATATTATTATTGTATGATAATCGTTTATACTATTGCCCAGCTAACTATGCTATTGACCACCTTACTATGCTATTGACCAGCTAAATATACTATTGATCAGGTAACTGTACTATTGACCAGCCAACTATACTATTGACCAGCTAACCATGCCATTCACCATAGCATAAAGGAACAGAGCATATTGTCTGTCATGCTCGTTGAACAGAGAGAAGGATGATGAAGAAGACGTCATGCTTAACTTGTTTTCGTGTAATTAGCAATATTACCTACATATCTATATATAAATAGGCAGGGATAAAACATACATACATATTCTTCCTTTGGTTGTTTTTTTTAAGTAAAACTTATGGGCGGGTTTTGAAATTCTCATCGGCAACCTTTTTGTGTGTCGAAAAGTGGTGGGGGTCAACACTGTGTCGGAAAAAGTAGGAGCAGTGTCTCGCTTGCATTCAGGTATTGGAGAATAGTGAGACACACGTTCTTCTGCCTTTCTTTTGGAAGGTTTCTCTTCTATCGCGTGTGAGTTATGCACATTTTTTTATTTTATAAACATTTGATGGAAAACTGTACCTCTTTTTATGGTCTAATTTGGACTCCTGGGCGACCATTAGTTTTCATAATTTCAGTGTTTAACCACAATGTCTCCTGACGTTGAGTGATATTGTTTTTTTTTCGAATTGACTACGCTATTGGCCTAGCAAGGCTTTAACAGCTTCACTGGACGTCTAAGGCGAGCGCTTAAGGCACTCAGCCGATTTTATTTTGACAACTAGCTCAAGGGTGCACGGCACACTTCGGATGAGCTGTTGCCTAGTTCATGCAATTTGCGACCTAACTGAGCTAACCTAAGCTAAACTACATATTCATACGTATATATGGGTCATTCCAGTCAACGCAATTTTTACCCCCCATTTCCGAAATTCACTTTCACCCCCGTTATTTTTCGATTTTTTCATTTTTTTCCCACCAAATTTGCCCATTTCCGACTTTCAGCCCTTTTTTTTATTTTTTTGCGAGATTGCCAAAAGTTTTTTTTTGACGAACCACCACTTTTTTTTTCTCTAAAAATACTTCAACTATTCTGCAAACCCCGAACAAGCACATTAAGGGACTTTTACCGACAACGAACCAAACACATACACGGAACTTTACCCATATTTTTAGCATTTCACCCCGGTTTTTTTTTTTTGCCCACCCTTTATTTCACTTCCGGGATCCAGCCTTTTTTACGAAATAAACACTGGGCCGAATAGCGTAAATATCCCTTATTCTCAAACAGCCCACAAAACAATCATGAAAATATATATATATATGTATATATATAATACATATGTGTAACAAGCATATATACCTCAATAACTTTTATATGTGTTCCTGTCGGATAATTTTTGCTGAACTTATTCAGTTCGATAAGGGAAAAATAAAACCCGTCCACTTTAATGTGTAAGCGTGTGTGCGTGCACGTGTGTCGAGGTGATATGTATAAGCAGTGAGAGTGATATTGTAGCTCAAGACAATAACACACTAAGCTTATAGGACTATGATGATAGAATCTTAACTTGAGGTTAGCCATACTATAGCTCTACAATGATATCTTTCTTCATGGAAATTTGGGATTGAATTAAAATTAACTAGTGATCGTCTAGTGTTCTAAATTCGACCAAGTTTCAATGTTAACAAAAATAAACGAACTTTTTGAATTATTTTTATTGATAACACAAAAGTTCCATAGTATCTACTAAAAAAATGATGAAAATCTGTTAAGAAAGGTCATCTCCCATGTTCTTAACTGATTTCCCACAGCTTAGATAGGCTGCATATGTAGATAAATATATAATTACCGATATACTCTAAAGTGTGGTATCTGAACGCAGACTCGAATGAAACAAGGATATTAATTTTAAATGGTCATTAGCTTATTTATCAGCAAACGATGAAGTAAAAAGTACGACGATATAATATAAAGAGCCTACACATATTTTTATAGATGAATGAATGAATTAACTCTTTATTGCACTTTTCATTTGTACACTGTACACTGGCGAGCATAATGCCATAAGGCATTTTCTTCCAGCTAACCAGCGGTATTGATGTTAAGCAAAAACTTTTGTTGGTATTGCCTATTTAAATAAAACAGAAGAAAATGGATAAATAAATATATACATGTATATAATATTATAGTAAAATAAATACATATATAACATAAATATACATACATACATAATTACTTACATACATACGTACAAATATATAACAATGACAAAGATAGTAATAAAAATGTGTATACAACACAGCAAAAGTTAATCATAAATACAAACTGTAAAATCACTAACACTCTGCCTCCTATTTTTCGAATAAATAGTGGTGTAATTGAGTTTCAACTTATTCATAGTTTCGACAGATTATAACTTATTGATAGAAGACTTTGGAAATTCCTTTACGATAAATAATAATTTTATAAGTCACTTGATGACAAAGTATTTACTTAGCACTAGATAACATCAATTTATTAAAATACACATCGTTCATCGTTCTGGTAAAATTGACTGTCTTCGATGGTTGTAATTCCATTAAACCCACTTAATTCCCAAATTTTCAAAACGGTGATAATATTTTGTTACTTAATAGAGCTATTTCAACATGGAAGTAAAATAATTGGATGTGAGTAGTCCGGTGAAGCTGTTAAGACCTTGCTACGTCAATAGCGTAGTCAGTTCGAAAAAAAAATGAAGTAAAATAAACAAGATCATTAAAGTCAAGTTTTCGATGAGAGCGATTATTGCTGGATTCGGACTTACGTCGGTTAATGCAGTGTCCGAACTCTACCATCGAGTGGTCATTGCTTCCCAAATCTAGTCTGTAGCTAATTGAATCTTTACCATTTTTTTAGCAACTAGTCTTTTAGATTATTACTGCCATTGTCGAATAGTTAAATAGTATTACAAGTTCTTCTACCATTCCATTTTTGGCTACCAGTCTTCTAGTAGACTATTACTGCCATAGTCAAGTGAGTATCGATATTACAAGTTTCTTGATATAATTTCAATGAACTAACAAGATGGTGGCCATCTTGTTAGAACTTTCTATGGAGTTTTTGTGGCATCTCAGAATTCATGGTCCGTGGTTTTATTTTCCATTCCCTTCACTTATGCACAATAAACAAACTATATTACATAAAACACCACTAATTTTACACAATATAGAGTCAAGTAACACAAGATTATGAATAAAATATAAAATCCACTACATGACAGACCAAAATCCCGCCAAAAACTCCCATAGTCGAAGTTGTGTGCGACTGTAGAGGTTTGACGATAATAAAACGCACTACAGTTCATCAACCGTTTTATTATTTGTTCATTTAATTGTCTTATTTGTATCTCGATGCTAGTATTTGATTCTACTGGCAATTAAAACCAATTCGCTTTACTTCTTTTAAATTAATACATCTACCTAATATAATTCTTATACTGATATATATATTATAGGATACAGCTTAAAGCAGTGGATCTAGAAGGATGAAATTTTGCTCCGGAGTTTCTTGTTGAATGAAAGTACTTATAAAAAAATCATCAGTAAATTTAATTATACGCTACTATTAGTATTTTTAAAATACATATACAATATCACAGTTTAGTCAAAGACGCGGGCAATGAAATTTCTATAGATAATGATGATTTTTAAATATAACAAACGACTTCTACAAATATTTCAAACGTAATGGAAAATTATTGTTCAATAAGATGACCGATAAATGTACTGATAGGAATCAGATTATAAGAAGGTATTGACCGATACTGAACTGAAAACGTTCGGAACTAGCGGAAGTATATTTATCGTATGATGCAAGCGTGTACGAAAAGGAATAGTATCATTACTAGAACAAAGACAATTTTGATACTTTTAATGTATGTGTTATTGATAATTATTAAAATTCAAAGGACATGTGTATCAAAAATTGTTTACCGTCTTATTAAATTGAACACGCTCGGTATCAGTACATAAGTACATAAGTATGTGTACTATAGCGTAATGCAAGCCGGTACGAAAAGAATAGTATTATTTCTACAATAAAGACAAATATGATACGTTTAATATATGCGTTATCGTCAGTTATCTATATATTAAATACGTGAAGCCAAATCTTTGTATCCCTTTTTGAAAGAAATGCGCGAACGGATGACCGTGAAATTTGGCATAGTTAAAGTTTATATGGAGGAGAAGTGCAGAAAGCTATTTATTTTATATAAAATGCATAAGTACATTAAATTAATTAAAATATGCATTACTCACACTACTGCTCCAATTTCACACAACATATACACACATGTAAATAAAAATGTCATTTTTTTTTTCTTTATTTTTGGCAACCAATCTTTTAGATTATTACTGCCATTGTCGAGTAGTTAATAGTATTACAAGTTCTTCTTCTATTCCATTTTCGGCAACCAGTCTTCTAGTATTAATTAAAATGGTAAAGTATACATGTAAAAACAGTATACCTAGACATCGCTTTGGCGCCCAGATATTCCATGCTCGCAACGGAACGTACCGTACTCATGTACGTATTAATTATTTTCTTCTAAGACATGTTTTAGTTTATTAGACTTTTTATGGGCACAAAGTAATATTGATGTAAACCTAGCACGCTTCTTTGTATTGCATCATTTATTTACTTCTTTATTTAAGAATCAGTGTACATATAAGTAAATAAGTTATATTTCAAAATGACACTGTTACAATCGGAGAACAAAAACAATTAGATATTTTTTCTCAACAAAATTAAATCTTCAAAAAAAAAAGCCATAAGAGATAGAAGCCCTTTCGAGCCATTTTTCTCGATAGTGTTAAATATATTTTCATATTCTTTGGGCGGTCACTTCTCCATAGGAGATATTGTATAACATGATTGAAAGACCTCGTTTTTAAAAAAATACTTTGCGGACTGTAAGACCCCAATTTGGACCATTTTAATGACGTAATAGAGCGTGCTAGAGACTTGGACATACGTAACTCAAAGAATATTACCCTCATTTGGCACAGTCAGAGAAAAAACCATCTTTAAAATTGCATTCAACTATATTTTATCAGATTTTTGACGATGTTTGAATCACTTACAAAATACTAAAATGTCGGTTTATGCCTAGCTGGCTGGTCGTAACACATGTTTGATACATACTTACTGAAATAATAAAGTAATACAATAATAAACTTATTAATAGTTGCTTAATTGTCAAAGTAGTCGCCTGCAAACCAGGTGATCGTACTCATCGATCCCCAAAGGTCTTAAAATTCTACAGTAACGCTTATTTTATTAATAGTTATAAAAGTAATTAAAATTCATTAAAGTGGTAACTTACATGACTGTTTTATCAGTGTATTTGATTTCTCTGATCGGTTCCAATGACCTTCGCCCACGTGATGACTTCTCGTTATTCGAACATCTCTGCAAGTTAGACAATACAAATTAATGCGATGGGGATATAATAATCACAATTCTTCGTATGAAGATAACATAGGTGCGAAAGGTGGGTAAAAAAAATGTCAAATTAATAAACTGAATTACAGTCCTAGCTAAACTTTTTGTCCGCTCTGAATATCTTAGTTTAAGCGCTATGTTCTAGTTGCGTAGAACACAAATTTAGGTATTTATATAGGTATAAATACGTATTATATTTTATGTATAACATCGAAATAATTTAACGTTATCCTTAAGTTATAAATTTGCTTAATAAATGCTTATAGTTATAAATGTCAATTTTAGATTTTTATATTATAATATTTTAACTTTGTTTTGTATTACACTTTCGACTAGGTACATTACGCAAAGGCAAAACTTAAGGCTACATTCAGAGCGGTTAAAAATATTGACGCAGATTGTATTGTTTATGGTACGTCATCTAGTTTTGTCTGTTTCACGATCCCTCTTAAAACTTTTATTGATACGTCTATTATTTCATAGATAATATATATATAAAGCCGAAGTTTAATTTATATCACATATTTTAGGTAAAAATATCCAATTAACTTTAATAGTTTAAAATGATGTTCTTCTCTAATCATAACCTAAAAATATATTATTTTCATTGATTATTTTATCTTAATTTCTTTGAAATTCCAGTCATAACAAAAAGTCTTTTTAGTTTTAATTTTTATACAGAGATTTTATATCTTGTAGAAATATTTGTTGTTGTGTAATATTTTTTTTTATAAATACATAATAAGATTTTAAAAGATCACTAACCTGTAGCATTATAGCTACTTGCGTCTCATAGAGCTTATGCCTGGCTGGGTTGTGTCGTTCTGGGAATGCAAAAGCACAGCAGTGGAAGTGATGTGTCAGGGAAGCCTTCTCTAAATGCTGCAGAAATAAATAACACTTCTTGAAGACTAACAGAAGCGGGTCGTATTATTTTATGTGCGATGGAAAATTCCAATTGGAAATTTTAGCATAAATGTAAATTAGTAATTGAGTAAACATTTCAAAATAAGTTAAATTCAATTTTAGCCGTTCCTAATATTATACATTAGTTAGCAACCCTACCCTTGGAACCAGAACAAGGCAGCGTGACACTGCTACTTTGCTGCATATGTAGGTGTTGCAATAATGACCCTGTACGAGATATTGAACGTTTCTTAATTATTTATGGCAAAAACTATAGAAAAATAGTCAGTGTGTGATTATATGGTTTTACCATGCATATTATTTTATTTAACCTGATTACGTCTTATAAATTGATGAACGCTGGCTGCACGCACGAAAAAGCATGACTCATTGTCACGTTCCGCTTGAGCCGAGCGTGCAAGCGATAGAGAGACGCGATCGGCCTATACGTTTGGCTTGTGACACATTTATCTCTCTTCCAATTCATCGGCTGATACGTCCGAGTCGTTATCACGTAAAATTGTCGTCCGTAAACCGACTTTACAGACAACCCATTTTTTTAATTATAAAAAGTAGTTAAATCCGATTCAGCGTCACTGACTCGACCGTGACGGTTCACTCTCGGTCACTGTACAACGCGCATAAAGTAGTTTTTACTTTAAAAATGAACTCTGGCGAAATACGTAACTAGCAAGCAGACAACGCTATAACAACAACTATATCTGTGTGGTTCTCATGCTGAAAGAAATAAACTCATTTTTTATACCAATAATTTAGTTATAACATACCTGAAACTCGTAAATCGACGGGATATATTTCAGTGAAGGAGTCTTCTCTATTCTGAGTATTTCTAATTTCTCTAATCCTTTCGTAGGTAATGACATTATCGCGGTGTTGCTTAAATCGCTGTAATTGAAAATGGATCGTCAATCGTTATCAGTAAAATAACCAGTAGACTTTCCCCAAATGATCACTTATTGGTGGCTTCAAAATTTCAATTCTTATTAACGCTAATATTTCATAGACTCGTTTTTAAATTTGTTTTTATTAGGTCTACGAAACTGGATTCAATCTGATGATTCGATATTATTTAATTTATTTTTGGTAACCAACCTTTTACTAGATTATTACTGCCATTGTCGAGTAGGTAAATGATATTACGAGTTTCTTGCGATCATTTCAATGAACTAACAAGATGATGACCGTTTTGTTAGAACTGTCCGAGGAGTTTTTGTGGTATTATTTCCCAGTCACTTCACTTGTGGACGATAACCAAACTATATTACGTAAAACACCACCAATATTACAAAAAGTAGAGCCAAATAATGCAAAATTATGAATAAAATATAAAAAGACTAAGATCCTACCAAAGAATCTTTTATAAGTAAGTATACCCTTTTAGACATAAATACAACTTAAACTGTTGTACATTTAAAATGAGGAAGCAAACCTCTTCGTACAAATCGAGTAATATAAACCACATAAGGGTGGAAACCCTCACGGCGTTTAGTCACACTTTGAAATGAGTTGTTAGTACGTAACTAACAGAAAGATAATTAATTATAAATGATATAGTTCGGTACTTACAGTTGCCTTAAAAGCAAATTACCAGCGAAAGCGTTCTCATCCAAACGCTTCAATTTTGTGTTACCCTTGAAACTCCTAGAAATAAATTTCATATTTTACAAAAGATACCCTTATCATCATTACATAGTATAAAACAAAGTCCCCTGCCGCGTCTGTCTGTTCGTGATAAACTCAAAAACTACTGAACGGACTTTTATGCGGCTTTTACCAGTGGATAAAGTGATTCCTGAGGAAAGTTTTAGTATGTAATTTGTCAAGGATTTTTTTTATAATTAGGGCGGGACAACGTCTGCCGGGCCCGCTAGTATTTAATAAAAAACAGGATGTGTAGTGAAGAAAGAAAATACCCTACCACCATGCTATGATTTCATTACGATGTCTTCCTTAATTAAACACTTGGGGTCATTGTAAGGTTCTAATATAGAATATTGTTGAAGTCTGATTATGCTACCACGGAGTCATCATCCTGTCCATATATTCTCCGACTGCTAAGTCTTAATAAAGTTAACTTTACATTACTTTGAACTTAACTTGCCTTAAGTTTGTAAAGCACGGTTTAAACCTGTCAACCCTGTGACGCATTGGCTTCTTCAAAGGTTAGAAAATCAGTTACTAATTTTTAGTATAGATTTACTTTATCTTACAAGCTTGGAAATCTTATATATCTTTTTGGATACTGGCTCTCAAGTGCAGCTGTTGGAACACACTAATAAGAGCTTGGCGACAGATTTCCGATTTGAGGATGATAGCTAGCCAGGCGGATTTAGAAAAAGCCATACTATCATGTTATGGCTTCGTAACAATATTTGTTTTCACCAAAAGCTTTGACTTAGGTGCAAGTATTCGAACCTATGTCCCATACTCACCTAGTTTTAATGTTTCGACGTTTCAACGATTTACTATATTATATAAAAATAGCTGGTGCCTGTCAGTTATTTTATTTCTGGGTCTGGCCTTTTTATTTTCCATATCTTTATTATCTGTATCCTTCTAAAGTTCCTTTTTTTATCCTGGGGAAATCCCTTATGGATACCCATCCTCCCGGGGGAGAGGGCACTTATTTACAATTTTTGTAGGTGGTAGAGCCACGCTGATACTATTACTGGATTCAGCACGAATGGGTCGGCTCGCCCGGGGTACTACCACCCTCTCACAGAAAAACGAACTGAAGTAACAGTACATGCATTGTTGCGTTTCGTTCGGTCAGTGAGAGCACCGGAGGCCCACCTCCCTTCCTCTCCCCCTTCCCCTCCCTCCAAACACAGGCTGACAACGCACTTGCGACTCCTCTGGTGTTGCAAGTGTCTGTCGACGGTAGTGATCACTTAACATCAGGTAACTCATCTGTTCGTTTGCCTCCTATTATATAAAAAAAAAACAATTATTTTTATTTCATAAGATGTCACTCACAATTTAGATATTTGCGCATTTTTAAACGCATACGGTGGCACGTCCTCGATGAAGTTATAATTCAAAGATCTGCAAAAAAATAATACACAAATTCTAGAACAAACCGATATCGAACATTATTCCAGCAAAAATAAACAATGCCAGTAACGAAACGAAAACAAATGAAAAGACAAACATTTTATAGGTTTATTTGCTCGAGTCATAAATAAAACTGATTATAGCTGACGGAATGAAATGAAACGTGGTTGGAAATAAATAAAATAGCATAATTCTGTATGTACCTAGCGACTTACACTTGGTCAGCGCGCACGCGCAGCGCGTGTGACGATATGCGCTTTATGTGGTTCCCTTCCAGATCTCTGTAACAAATGTAACAATTTATATAGATCACAGTTATAAGAAAGTAACAAAAATGTGGACAACTAGCTATGTGTGCCTGCGATTTCCTATGAGTACCATGCCGGGAACTATAACCTCATATAAACCTTTTAGATGATCGATTACCCAAAAATATTCGTAGCACTCAACTATATTAAACAAAGAACTGCTGTCGAAAACTTCATGCTTCTAAACCCTCCAGTTTTAGTTAAACTAAAGATTTATTAAAAAAAGATGGCGCAGTGACTTCTATATAATGTACTGGCAGTACGATCCTCTGTACACAAGTGCCTTAGGCGCTCGCTTTAGTAGTCCGGTGAAGCTGTTAAGACCTTGCTAGGTCAATAGCGTAGTCAGTTCGAGAAAAAGAAATATCTGTGTACATTAATTTGAAAAGATTGGGAAAGGAGGGAGGGAATTGGAATGAACAGCTCTTCAGAACTCTCGCCATTATATAGATTGTGGAACACGTTCTGTGAAACAATGATCCTCGTTAGCAGAAGCGACTCGATGAATTTAGTAACGTCTACATCATTCACAATACGAAAATCACATGTTTGGAATATATTCACAACAAATTGAAGGAGTATAGCGGATCCATCCTAAATATCCTAATAATATCCATCCTAAAATGCGAATCTATGCAAGTTTGAACGCACCTTGTAAAGAAGAAATGCAGAAACACGGGAGATTTTGCATTTACTCTCTTTATGTTAAAGGATGTATAGAAGTAGCCTATGAAGGACTGGTCTCAAATAGAGTTGAATTTCTTTTCGAGGTGAATATAGACGGCTATAGGTTGTATTAAAAAAAAACATCAAGTGGACACCATGCATTCCCATTTTCTTAGAACCTTGCTTTATAAAAAAAATATACTATCATTTTTGAATAACAAGGAGGTACGAGAAAAGCAAATTACTATTCAAAATATAATAAAACAGCTAGATTATCTTTTTTTATATCTTTAAAATATTGTTGCCAACGCGATCACTGAGTCAACTAAACCCAAAATTACGATCGCATTGTGGAAAAATACAGATTTATCCAGCCACATAACTAAATTCCAGTGATTCAAACTGGAATCATTGGCATTTGGAAGGATTACATTTATCGCAGAATAGAAAAATGAAGTTTATGTTAGGTACAATGTATGAGAAAATAGAACGCATCGTCACTTATAAATTTTTAACAAATAATTCGTTTCGGCATTGTAGAATAGAATATTTAGGAATTTTGCTAATGTTATAACTGTGAAAGGATGTTTTCTTTCAAACCCACGACTTCTTCCGCATGGAATGGTTATTTTCGGCTAACGCTAACTTTAACTCGCGACTTCGTTTACGTAGAAGGTGAAAATATTTTACGTACATACGTTAACCCCGATTTTGAAACATTCTTCATTGGTGCTCCGCTCCTATTGGTCTCTGCGTGATGGTATATAGCCATAGCCTTTCTCGATAAATGAGTAAACTAACACTGAAATATATTTTTTTAATCGGACCAGTAGTTCCTGAGATTTGCGCGTTCAAGCAAACAAACTCTTCATCTTTATAATATTAGTATAGTTTGAACTACGCACTCGTGCTAGAACCCGCCACCCGCCTGCGCTCTGAAACAGGCCAGACGTTGCAGTGCCGCTTCTACAAGAGTATTCTTTTGCTGGCAGGACCCTCTAAGCTAGTGACTTTGTTATGCAAGTGGCCTCTGCTATTATTCTCGTCATACAAACTCTATTGTTATGCCACCGGGAAGTTATAAGTATAAAATCAGTAGTTAAGTTTGGAAGCAAATAGTTTTCGCGTGTTTGTTATCCGGTTCGTCATACATAAAAAGAAAGATATATGAGAACTGCCAATTCATTCTTCAGGAATAGTAATCTTTCGAGAGTTTTTGGCGGGACCTTAGAATGTCATGTCTTGGACTTTATATTTTATTCATAATCTTGTGTTATTTTGGTTACTGTGCACAAGTGATGTGGATCGGAAATAATACCACGGAGCATGGATTCTGATTTGCCATAATAACTTCCTGGAAAGTTCTAACAAGACGGCCACTATCTTGTTAGTTCATTGAAATGATAGTAAGAAACTTGAAATACAATTATCTACTCGACAATGGCACTAATAATCAAATAGCAGATTGGCTGCCAAATATAAAATAAAAAATAAATAAAATAGCAATCTGTCATCGATTGGTGGTAGGTAGGATCATTCGGAGGTATACGAGTACATTGCAATGTTCGCAGGTATACATTGCAATGTTCATATTACTTCATAATTCAGCGTCATGTTTAGAGCTTATCTACTAAGTTTATTTATTTGTGTAATATTAAAAAATCACTTACATAGCTTGTAAATATGAAAGCGATGTGTTAGCCTTCTTGCTGTCATGTACGTGGCTTAAGTTAGGCACTTCCAGGAGACCAGATGTTGTTATCATACTGTAAAAGACATAGATGTTCAAACACCAGTTTCGTACTTCATAAGATTTAGCATTTGACCACGATCCACTTGGTGTTAAATAACAATGTGTTCTAAGGCGGTAAACACGCTAAGCCTAGAGGAGGACTGACTCTGGCTCTCAAGTGCAGCTGTCAGAGTGCACCTGTAACACCTTGGCCCCCCATTGAAAATCAGCACCGCAGTACCATCCAGTTGTATTGCAGTACGTAACGGAATGAGGGTGTCATTGTTGGCTAAACTATGTCCGTGTTATTACAAAAAAGTTAAATACGTATTAAATACTTGGTTTAAAAAAGTTTCCTAATAAATGCACCGCGCTCGCCCGAGGCAAGTTCGCGTTATCCTTTTTCACAAGTCTAACCTAACGTAACCAAAGCGAGACAAAAAAGCAAGATGGCGAACATTCAGCGACCGCGGTGCATTTAATATGAGACCTTTTTAAAGCCAGGGTTCAATACGTATATGTTTCCTTTATTTATCTTGTTGTTTGTGATTGTTTTTCAACTAGACAGATATTCAACTTGAGGGTGGTAATTAGACAAGCGGATTTAGATAAAGCCTTAACATGCTATAGTTTCATTAAGATGTTTTCCTTTAATGTTAGTAATAAGTTTGTTTAATCACCACACTAGCATTGTAGTGGTTTTGGCAATTGCAGACATAGATCTCTAGTTATATATTGTCTCAATATATAATGTTAGAAAGAAACTTCTGTGAGCAAGTTTCCTCATAGTTCGTCGTATATTATTCAATAAATTACTAAATAATCGTTTATAAACAAATTACATTAAAATGAAACTTTTTTACATCGTCGCAATTTTTTTTAGTCTATCTATCGCATGTCGCATTACAGCCGGCCGTAAAGTAGAGCCAAAGCAGAAGGTTCGGCAGAGCAGCCAAATCCAATATTCAAAATGATTCAATGATTTAAATAAATATTGAGCTCAGTTTTTAAAATGCGTCTACCATCTGAATGGTTGTACTTCTTATGTATTCCATATCCATTAAACACAACATCCCAGTGGCTTGAGATAGAACGTCAGTTTCGTAATCAAACCAAATTATATCCATCAATTTCTGTTCGTGGTTTGCCAATCTCCTCATTGTACACGTTCGGCAGACAAGGGGAGGCAGCTAGTTTGTACCCAGTCTGCCTTTCTATTAGGACCGATTCCGGCGGCCACATTCTACCGGGCTGACCGCTTGGGCGATTCAAGGTGACAGCCCTGAACGGTCCCTTGCCGCTCCAACTAAAGCGTCGGTTGGTAAACCGTGGGATTTTAGTCAGTACGAGTCTCTGACTACCCACTCTCTCCGCCGCCGGAAGGGTGGCGTATTCATGAGGATTTCCCCATATAATATCGATATATTCGATTAGGTTATTTTTGACAAGACATTGCAAGATGACTTTACTATGTAATTTTTCGTAGGAGATTCACCACTCTGCAGTGAGTATTTGACTTTACAATAATTATGATTAGTGTTAATCAAGACGAGTATTTTTAAAAATAAAGGAAAACAAAACATACATACGTACAATGTGCGTAGCTCGGGCAACGCCGGGAGCGGCGCCACTCTATGCAACAGGGGCGCTTGAGTAATGAAACTGTGAAACAAAAATGAAGATTGTACATACAATAAATTATATTAATATTTGGCAATAAAGAGAAAAAAAATATTTTTACGAATTTTCCAAAACATTCAAAATCTTATTGTACTAGTTCTCGTCAATCTTTTTGGCCGCTCCGAATATGGCCGTAAGTTCGGACTTGCACGTAATATAGTAATTAATTAATACAAAACAAAGTTAAAATATTATTATCGGAATCTAAAATTTGTATTTATTTATCCTTAAATTGTCTTAATGTTATACATTAATGGAATATGTATTTATACTTAAATTCGTGTTCTGGGATCATTCAAGTAATACGTCACTAAAGAAGGCTTTGGGGGATTTGCGTGGTCAGCAATATTTATTATTTACTTTTTCGGATTTTCTGTAAAATTTAGTCGTTACGTACTTTTTCGTTAGCATGAGGGGGATTGGGGGTAAGAGCTTTACTTACTTTTGCTGACAAGGGGGAGGGTGGGGGTCAAAAATTACAAAAATTCTGCTTACGTGATACTTGAACGGTCCCTATAGTCTGTGTGATTATGTTCAGAGCGGTCAAAAATTTTGACGAGGACTGTATGTAGACTTTCTTTAAACAATTTTAATCGTAACTAGTCCTAACTAATATTATAAATGAGAATATGAGTTTGTTTGTTTGTTACGTTTTCATGCGTTTAACTACTCAACGGATTTTCATGACATTTTGCAACGACATTGTCAGAACAGAATTGGGCCTACAATTAAACGTAATAAGTACTATTCACATGGTATAGGTTAAATCTACATTAATGCGGATAAAATGTTGCGAAAAAACAGTTTATGTAAATAAATACGTATCTTTAACAATATCATTAATAATTAAAATATGAAGCAATGTAATTACTTCTATCGAGCTCCAAAAATTAATTATTGAATGGTTAATTATACATTGACACGAGTCATTACACAACACGAGTTACGCTTTATATATTGCGAAAGAAACCGAGGGACTTGGTGTGTCAGTTTAAAAAATGTCAATATCGATAAACTGCATATTAAAAGTTTTTACTGGACATTTTTTATTATTTTATATTAAACTAGCGGGTCCAGCGGACGCTACCCGCCCTGACAATAAAAAAAAACCTTTGAAAAATAATATACCTAAACTTTCCTCATGAATCACTTTATCTATTGGTGAAAACTGCATGAAAATCCGTTCAGTAGTTTTTGAATTTATGGCGAACAGACACAGACGTGGCAGAGGACTTTTTTATAGTATGTAGTGCTGAAATGAACTAAATATGACTGTAGAAGTAGTTAACTGATTATATAACCTATATTTATTTTTACTTTTTTTTAAATTGTCTATACATATCTATACATATAATAAGAATGTAAATGTAATGTGTCTATACATTTTCGAATTTCAATCATTTTTTGAAATGTCTGTCTGTCTATCTGTCTGTCTGTCTGTCTGTTTCTATGAACACACATCACTGCTAAAGTACTGGATTCACAATAAAACCTCGTATAAGAAATTATAAAGCATTATGTTCGGGAGTAACTTAGTCTTTGTTTCATTAAAATCGGTCCACTCCATCAAAAGTTATTGTAATTTTAATGGTGCCGCGACTTAAGTATGAGAGAAAAGTAAATAAACAAATAAACTAAATACATTCGGATGACTTTATTAGTTATTATTTTGTACATCAGGTTCCACGTGGACGAAGTCGCGGGCACAGCTAGTGTAATATAAAATTGTAATTTACAAAACTTGCCTAGATATTTAAAAACATGATCCGCCTTTTTAGATCTGGGTCTAAAAAAATCAGCCGAGGGCTTAATGAACTATAATAAAACTGTAGCAAGGTCAAATCTGTACATTAAATATTTTTTGAAAATTTTGATCAGGGTAGACTTTGTTATCGATATAGAAGCCAAAAATAATCTTTTTACAATTTTTGTCTGTCTGTCTGTCTGTCTGTCTTTCTGTCCCTGTGAACACGCATCACGCTGAAAGTACTGAACCGATTTTAACGAAACTTGACACAATAATAACTAATAT